>JAHWLE010001561.1:0-10500 GCA_024679135.1 Phytophthora foliorum | reverse complement strand
CGGTCGCGGGGAAGTCCGCGACCGACACCTCGTCGTCCTGGAACGACAGCCGCGTGGGCGAGTTGGGCGAGCCCGGGATGATTTCGGTGATGGTGAAGCGGCCCTTTTGCTCCACCCGCTTGCGCCGAGACTCCATCGCTCGCTCTCGACCTGGGTGCTACGCTGGGCTGCCTTCCACCGCGGAATCCACGCGCCTAATGCGGCCGCCTTGCTGCCGAACGACAACTGCCTGGAGGTCCGAGCTGACGCTAGATCATGCATAGGCGGGGCAGCGGCTAAGAAAACGGCCTGCCAAACCCTAATGAAGCCTAATTGGTGTAGAAAATAGGTTTTATACTCGTTTTAGGGTTTACAGTCCTGCAGTCCACACGAAATTCAAACGCGATGGCGGCGGAGCAGTCCTCCACGCCGGCGATGACCCCTGCGGCGCCTGCAACGGGATCGCAGCGTAAGTTCGGCCCCAAGTGGGAGATCAAGTATGCCGTGGCCGTCACGGAGCGCGACTCTCTCACGCAGCTGCCCACGAAGGCCGTGTGCCTCATGTGCCAGGCGTTCGAGAAGGAGGAGACGGTGGGCTCCAAGCGCAAGAAGAGCAGCCGCACCCGCAGCTTCTCGGCGCCCTGGCGGCCGGACAACATGAAGCGCCACATGGAGCAGCAGCACCCGATGCGCTGGGATGAGTATCAGAAGCTCGGGGACGGCGAGAAGCGCTCGTACTTCGCTTTGATCCGTGGATCGCGCGAGGAGCTGGCCATGCCGACGAATGGAGACGTGGCGCCGATGGTCAGCGAGCCGACGCCGAGTGCGGAGGCGAACGCGCTGGCTGCTCAGTCTCGGGCGTACTTGATTGACAGGGATATTGTGGAGGAGCTCATTGGTGGAGTGCTGTTCCTGACCGCGAACGATGAATATCGCAACGCGTGGAATGTGCCGGTAACGTTTACGCTACTGGGTGAAGCCAGTCCGGGTTCAGGCAATTCAGAGGTTGATCTCAACGAGTTGAGCTATGTGGCGCGCGTGGAATCGCTGCTGAAATTTAATATGTGCTTGAAGTACGTGGCCATGGGCATCTCGTTTAACCAAATCGTACCGCTTTTCCAGAAGACAGCGGAGGAAACAGGAATGGATACGGCTCTGCAAAGCGCAACATTTTCGGAGCAGCAGCTCGCGTGTCTCTGTCGCGTGGCGTGTGCTGTGAATTTGCAGACGCTAAAGGACGCACTGCTTGGTGTATGGGCATTTGCCATCTCGTTGGAAAGGGGCAGCGATGCTGGATCGCCCTATCTTGATGTCCGCGTGCGCTTTGAGCGCGATGGCCAGCTGCATGATTTCCATTTGGTTTCAGTCCCTATTCGGGAGGATTCATCCCAGATCATCGAGCACCAACGTGAAGTGCTGACGAAATGTTTAAACGTGGTAGCGCCAGGGTGGAAGACACAGCTGATTGGAATTTCAACGAGTGACCCGATTGCCAAAATGCCTGCGACTGCCCGAGTGCTGGTGAGCCGGTTAACAAACGACTGCGTCGCTTCGTTGTTTCGTGAGTGGGGCATCGCACAGCAATTTGAGCAGGGAGTTCAGGATGCGTTCAATGCGCTATGCAACGAACGGTTCGTATCTGCTTTGACAGTGCTGACTGGGCACTTCCGTCGTCAGCTTCCACTGATGCGTGATATGAAAGGAGAAGTGTGTCCCAAATTCGATGGAGGCCAGTGGCGGTCAATAGCAAGAGCTCTGAAATGGTTCGCGGACAATCGGGCACGTCTTATACAATTTGTCGAAGATACGCAGCCACCAGGTGCACCCGGGAAGGAGTGGTGGATTATCGTCCTCGCTGTAAATAGCGTTATGGACCGCGTGAACGTGGCCTTGATTTCGTCGCGCGGACCTGAAGCTACATCAGGGCTTGCCCGCCGCGAGTGCCTTGGCAAACTTGTGACTGATCTCGCCGTGATGACTGGAGCATTGGGCCCGTTGGCAGGATCACAACGTGCTGTGATGGACCCAACCGACCAGTACGAGGTCGGTGATTTCTCATTGAGTCGAGACGCGACACTCTCATTTTTAAAAGAGCAAGGCAGCTTTGCGATCAACGCACTAAACGAGCTGGTCGCAAGCTTTCCTATATACTGTCAAGCTGTGCTGGAATCAACGGCAAATTTTGCGCTTTCTATTATGGCAAGGACACATAAAATCATTTCAGATAGCGATGGCAGCGGCAGTCTTCCAACCAATGCAGGTGCTAGCTTGCCCCCGTTCCTCCCGCAAGGTATGTGCAAAATGCGAAACCAAGCCTTTGTGGCCCATGTGCAGACACAACGTGTGCGCCTTTTGCAGTACTTTACGGCGGATCAAATCGAGCAGCTTGAGGACCAGCATCGTATGCTGAGAACGGCCTATCAGCTAGACGAAAATGTGAGTCAGCAGGTTAATGCGCTCGCTACCGCCTCCTCTTTTAGAGAAGCATGGAAAGACGGCCGGCTTGGAGGCAACGACTGCCGGCTACTCCGCAAGTTCAGTGGGGCAATAGCTTGCGCAGCTACAGATCCGCTTGTGCTGAGAAGTTCAGCCGAGTCCGAGTTTTCTCTCATCAATTGGCGAAGAAGCCCCTTTGGACTTTCGCTCGTCGATTTTTTGCTGGAAGCTGTGCTACATACTCGTCAGTATAGTGCTCTTTCTCGCTTACGCGAGTGCTGAGGGATTTGAGTTATACAAAGAAGAGCAGCGATGAATTAACTACGCAAGTTCTGCCTTGAAAGTGTACAACCGCCGTCGTGTGCAGACTCATAGGCAGCTCATCGCGACTTGAAGCAAATGTCTGTGCGTACTTTCAGCTTATGCAGACGACAAGTAGTGTGATGACAGTGGCGAGGAAGCTGATCGAGCAAATGGTGGCAAATATCGGGAACTTGTGTTTGCGGTCGGTCACCTTCACGAGCTGTTCGGGCGGCTCCGCTCCGTTCGTTGGCACCCGAGGATCCACTTGGAAGAGCATACCAATGCGTGGTTCCTGTCATCACGCAACGATTGCTAAATTACGTCGTCCAATGCAAGGCGAAAGTCTAACGTACCCAGTAGTCTGGAAGGATGCTGTCATCGATTGCAGTCAGGTCTGCCTGTGCTTGATCCCATCCGCCGACAGCTATCCGCCTGGTCACTTCAACTTGGGCATCTTTTCGCTTGACCCGTGGCTTCTGGTAGGCAACGCTGGACGTCTCCGCTACGACCAATGAACACCCGAGTGTCACGAGTAGTAGCAGCTTCATTACGCTCGAAAACCTCTTCTTCCACTACCGGTAGGTTTCGACCACCTTGTCAGAACTTGGTCTCCCGTCACTGTAACGGCCACAATATGGCTACACAACGGCCTCATTGGTCAGAAATGCAGCTTTTCATCCAATGGATGGCCGCTCTTTTGGCGCCAACAGAAGTGAGGCGGATGGCCACCGACTTCATTCCGCATTCTGACGTCAGGAGCACAAGTGGCAGTGTGAAGTGAGAGTGATGGTCGCAAGTGCGTTTCCCGACGACGCCGCGTCCCAGCAGACCATGCCGGACCTCGTGGCCATGCAGAAGATCGAGGAGGAGGAACGCCAGGCGCGGGTGACCCGCGCCGCCAAGAGTGCGCCCGTCAAAGCGGAGCCCGAGAAAGTGACGGGTGAGAAGATCGCCAAGCTGGACTCGCTGCTGGAAAAGGCCAGTCTCTACTCGAGCTTCCTGTTCTCCAACATGGACAGCGCCGCCACCGTCAGCGAAGTTGTGAAGGACGAGCCTATAGTCAAAGTGGAAGTGAAGGAGGAGGACGAACAGACGTCCAGCGGCAAGCGTAAACGCTCCAAAAAGGCGTCGCAAGACTCAAAGAAGAAGAGCAAGAAAGGCGTGGACAAGCTGCGCGAAGTGCAGGAAGATTCGTCTCTGGACACGCGCCAGCAGTCAGTGAAGGTGGAGTTCCAGCAGCCCAAGCTCCTCACGGGCGGCACGCTGCGCGATTATCAACTGGAAGGCATTCGCTGGCTCTGCAACTTGTTCGAGAACGGACTGAACGGCATCCTCGCAGATGAAATGGGTCTCGGTAAAACGATCCAGGTGATTGGTCTGCTGGCTCATTTGAAGGCGCTCGGAGTGCGTGGGCCGCACCTTATTGTGGCCCCGCTGTCTACGCTCATGAATTGGGCGACCGAGTTCCGTAAGTGGGCCCCGAGCATGCCTGTGGTGATTTACCACGGCACGAAGGCCGAACGCCGCGAGATGAGAAAACATCAACTGAGCCGTAAGAAGAAGAACGATCCTGATTTCCCCGTGATTATTTCATCCTACGAGATGATGCTGGCGGATTCTAGGGCATTTGTCAATATGGGCTTCGTGTGGAAGTACATGGTGATTGATGAGGGTCATCGACTCAAGAATATGGACTGCCAGCTGGTGCGCGAGCTCAAGCGCGCACGCTCAGAGAACCGATTACTACTGACTGGTACACCGTTGCAAAACAATTTGACAGAGCTTTGGGCGCTGCTCAATTTTATCCTGCCCGATGTCTTCGATGACCTCGAGCTTTTCGAGAGCTGGTTTTCGTTTACGCCCGACGCTGTTGCCACCGCTGCCTCTACAAATGAACCGATTGCTGCGCAAGACGTGCTGCAGGGTGAGAAGAAAGTGGAAGTGATCGCTAAGCTGCATGAAATTCTCCGACCTTTCCTCCTTCGCCGCCTGAAGGGCGACGTCGTGGAGGAGATGGTCTCGAAGACGGAGATTTTCGTTTACTGTGCTATGACTCCAATGCAGCGGGAGTACTATAATATGATCCGCGATGGTACGCTTGCAAAGGCGATGGAGGAGAAGTACGGCCGATTCCAGGCCCAACAAGCATTCAAGACGACTACCCTTAGAAATCGAATGGTTCAGTACCGTAAATGTTGCCTTCACCCTTACCTTTTCGACGAGCCCTTGACAGCAAGTGGTCAGGCAATCACGGACGAGAGGATCGTGGAGACTGCAGGAAAAATGAAGGTCCTAGACCGGATGCTGTGGGAGCTCAAGCGCAAGGGTCACAAAGTGTTAATCTTCAGCCAAATGTCACGGGCGCTGGACATCCTCGAGGATTATCTCCTAATGCGAGACTATAGCTATTGCCGCCTGGACGGGTCGACGAAACTTACTGATCGCGTCGACCAGATGGAGAAGTTCAACAAGGTGTCTGCCGGGTCGGCCTCTGCAAACGATGAGGACAATGTGTTCGTTTTCATGCTGTCGACGCGCGCTGGCGGTCTCGGTATCAATCTAATTGCAGCCGACACAGTCATCTTCTTCGACTCCGATTGGAACCCGCAGCAGGACAACCAAGCCATGGACCGTTGCCACAGAATTGGTCAAAAGAACGAAATCATCGTATATCGTCTTGTGACTGAAAACTCTTTTGAGGATCGCATGACTCAGCGTGCGTTTGAAAAGCGGAAACTTGAGCGTGTTGTTATTCAGCGTGGTGGATTCAAGCAACGTACGACTCCAACAGAGAATGCCAAGCTCACGAACGAGGAGTTGGAAGAGCTTCTGAAGGACGACGTGGAAATCCGTAAGGGTGTTGAGAGCGGTGGAATTACGGACAAGGAGCTGGAGCAGATTCTGGATCGCGAGTTGGTTGTCAGGAGTTTCGTGAAACACACCAAGCAGGAAAACATGAAATCATCGGATGTCGGTGTGATCCCATTCAAAGGCAGAGGTTATGAAGTGGTCGAAAACTCACCTGCATCCATGGAGAGCTTTGCATAAGTTTTTCTCTCCGTCGATGTACTAATCAACATGTCTAAAGTAGTTCCAAACTTTTCATCCCTCGTTGTATTTCGTATCTTCGCTATGAAGGCGCTCAATTCAAAGCGCTAACTCGAGAGTTTTCATGAGAGCCTCTTGCTCCTGGAGGAACGTCGTGATGAATGCCGGAGGAAAACGCATTGTCGACAGCAAGAATACTAGGCATCGCGCAGCCTCGAGATAGCGCGGTGGGTGACATTTCGATCGTTTTTCCTCCATCACCTTCCGAAGCATTTCTTCGATAAGACTGAAACAACAAGACCACGCACAACATAATCAGCTCAAGCTAGAGAAAAATAGCAAAATGCTGCCAGCACGATACATACGAGGCGTTGACGTGCTGCGAACATCCAGCAATTGGGACTCGATGGTACACCCACTGCCACAACTGAGCACGTGAGATTTCGGCTGTGGCCGAATCTTCAACACATCCATTCACAACGATAGTGCCCTGGCCGTACAGCCAGTGAAGCACGTACGAAAGAGCTACGCGCACGTTCATCTCCACAGATTGTAGCGTTACATTCCCGCGTGGTAGTGTAAGCAGCTTTTCAGTGAAAAACGCTTCATCAAACGTAAGGGTAGACGAAAGTTTGTTTCCACTGGCCGCCATGAAAACCTCGGCGATTGGTTTCACAAGCGTAAGGTCATACACCAGCGCGCCGTCAGATCCAGCCATAGCTTCCATCGTCTTTCCTGCTTGAGCTTTTTCAATGGCTTCGTCCTCCGATAGTCCCGGTGGTAACTCCGCCAGGACAAACGGTACCATTCCCGTAGTTGCAGGCGCATGACGACGCTTGCACGTATGGATCAGCAGATCCATGTAATACCTGTGTCGGGAGGAAACCATTATCAGTGCATTGCTGGTAGTCTTACCAAAAGAGCACCTACTGCTGCTCCTCACCTGAGAAAGTCGGACTTCATCGAGACATACTGCTGGCGGTCTGGCAACAAGCAGTCAGGACGCTGACGGAAGTTGACCACTATCGATGCTGTGTAGTCCCACATGCCGCAGTTTAGGCCAGACGAGTGATGCCGAAGCTCAAAGAGAATCTCATCCATCTCAAACGCTGCAAATATGTTTTCGATTAACACCGTCGCCTTGATGCTTCCCTGCAGAACATACACTTCGCCGTTAGAAATCTACAACAGGTAATCCAAGCGGCATGGATTAAAACTTACGTGTGCTAGACCAAGCTTCTCTTCTGTGTGCTCAAAAATTTTCCTCCACAGCGCAGCTTCCGTAAAGCCCTCCAGCTACGTTATGACCATAATCGTGAGGATACGTTAGTGCATCAATAGTTTGAACCGATTCGGTGGAGCGTGGAAAGGAAAACGATACCTTAGGGAGATACAGAAATGGTCCAATTCCTTTCGCTAGAAGGTGCTTCCCGCTGCAATATTGAGTTAGCACTTTGCTAGGATTACACAACAAGAGGCAAATACGTCACTTACTTGTGAAAGAGGTGCATGCCAAAATCAAACAACGCGCCCGGCACAGCACGTCCGTTCACGAGCATATGCTGTAGCACGCACACCCGTAAGCTACATACCCAGCATCTAAGGTAACCAAGTCAGTCGTCTTCACTTACCGGTTCATCCATGTTCCACGCTCTCGGACGGATGACAAGAAGCGCTGGGTCGGGCACGATCCTTTCCCCGGATACCTCCAGCAAGCCTCGAGCAGCTTGCAGCACATTAAAGTGGCCCTGGATCGTGTTATTCCACGTCGGGCAGTGACCGTCATCGAAATCCACTTGCACACCCTATCTCACATCAAAAGAACAGGTCCAATGTGGGTAAATCAAGAACGGCAGCACTCACTGCCCACAACCTCTCCATCCCCCACCTGGGCACCCGAGTTCAATGCACGTAGCAAGAATTCCCGATTGGCAGGAGACACGTCTCCGATATCCACCCGTCGGTCCATCAGCGCCTTTGGCTGGGGATCAACTCTCCACGATTCATCCTCCCGAGTCGCCCGCGTCTCCTCCAAGAAATGCGGCATCGCGGCATGCTGCTCCGTCGCCAGGTATCGAGCTTGGCGCCTCGCGTGCAGCTTCCAAACAGCAGCCAACACTTTAGTCGCACAATAATACCATCCTAGTCCTCTAAAGCCTGCCCCACCTGCTCGACTTCTTGCTGGAACGCAGCAGTCAATTCCGACACAAACTCGAGAGCTGCAGGTGAGAGCACCGCGTCGTACACGTGCTGGGGGCAGGAGGCGTCTCTCGACGACACGAACATGTCGACACGTTCACCAGTCGACGCTGCTGGAGCACAAATCTGCGCGTGAAAGCGGCTAATGCGCTCCATAACGAGGTCTCGAAAATGATAGACTTGCATTCAACGGCATCTTTTGTGACGCACCCTGCGCTACTTGAATCCCATTGGTTGTAATGTATAACAGCCAATGAAAAGACGGAATGGCATATTGAGCAGCCACTCCATCAATTGATAGATGGAGGTCCGGGTGCGGCTCGTGTTCGCGGATGACGTGGGACGCCACGTGCAGCGACAGCGCGGGTTCTCGTCGTGCTGGTACCTGGTGCCGAAGGACGCGAAGCTCGTGGGCGACTTGGCGCACGCGCTGCAGCGGGAGTTCGGGCTGCGCAAGAGATGTCCACAGGGGCTGGAGCTGCGGCTGGAAGAGCTGCCGGTGCTGGCCACGCAGAGCATTCGCCTCGTGAGGGACAACGACACGATCGTCGTCCAGTGTCCACTGGCGGAGGACGCTCTTGATGGCAGTGAGACGTCGTCTGAAAGTGAAGAAGAGACCAAATCGAAGCGACGAAAGCGAAAAGGGCGTGGCAAGAAGAAGGAGCAAGAGGGAAAGGACGAGGAGCCGCCTCACAAGAAGCCGATGAGGTATCAAGCGGTGCTCAAAAAGTTCCAGGATCGACCGAGTGCAGAGAAGAAGACTAGCGACTCGCTTGCTGTGGAGAGGAGCGGTCGAGTGGAAAGTTCTAGTTCCAGCTCAAGTTCGAGCAGCAGTGAAAGTTCTAGTTCGAGCTCTAACTCTAGCTCGAGTAGCAGTAGTGAGTCGGAGGATGAACCTGTCGTGCAGCAAAGTAGAGGACGCAAGACATCTCCAACTACAGCAAAAACGCAGCAAGTGGGCAAACCGAGTAAGGCTGCTTCTGCCTCAAATGGAGTCCCAAGCAAAGCGACCGATTCCGAGCAGAATGGGAAGGAACCGCGCAGAAGACGCCGGCGGTTAAGACAACGGAATGGAAGACGGCAACGAAATGGCAATCAGGAAATGAGTGCAGCTGAAAACTCTGTTGAGCAGGCATCGTCGTCTGCGAGCAATTTGCAGAGTCAAGAAGCGCCGCGAAAAGATTCCGCCATACGTGGCCACACAGTTGGCAACATCACGGGTCCTCGTGGTTATCCTACAGCAAAAGCGCACGTCCTCTTTGATGAAGAAACTGGGGATCAGATGGTTGTCCAACATGTCGACGATAACGCGGATACCAGAGAAAGCACCAGCAACTGGGCTGCTCAATATTCCAAGGCACCTGAACTGGCGAAGTATGGGCCTTCCTCTTCAAGTAACCAGCGGTCGAAGCCACCTCGTGACAATTTCGCCCATGTGGTCAATGAAGAGAGCAATGACTATGATGCGGCTCCGAAGCGAAAAGGAAAAGGCAAATATGAAGAAAGGTGGAAGCGGCCGTACGAGATTGTTGCGACTGTACTGGACAAGACGTCGGAGAAAGCAAGCAAACCGGTATGTTGACGCTGATATTTTTGACGAACTGCGATCACAAAAAACACTAACTGAAAGTTTGTTGCTGGCAGGATCTAACCAAGTCGCTAGCCTCGTATCCAACTGCGACTGCTGGTTCAGTTCGCTTGAAGGATATCATTGCCTTCAAGACGCTTACGTTGTGCCTTGAAACGTGGCAGCCTATACTAAGCGAGTGGCAGTGCGGTCAGGTGCAATCCATTGATACGTCTAGCAGCAGCATTGAGCTGTCTAAGTGGATACTTGCAGCCACCGGCAACTCCATAGATTTCCGCGAAGCACCAAACAGCGAGGGACTAAGCGTTCAGACCAGCGAGATCAGCGAGCTACGCTTTTTGAGTGGGCCCAGCTTGTCGTTGCTGCAACAAGCAGGCAAGTGAAGAAGCGCATCTAATGCGATATTTGGCTTGCTTGATAGAAGTATAGGTCGCCTTCGTTGCCGAGGAAGTGATACGTTCACGTTGGTGCAGCCGAGAAGTCTGTGTGAGACGTGTACGCAACGCCAGACATTTAAATGTCAGCCTCGCGCTGAAGAAATATATCTGGCCCTCGGACGCCATTACAAGACGAGTACCAGTCGTAGCAAACGCTGCCTAGCCCTCCCAGCTCAGTCTTTTGCATATGCATGTTCAATGATTAATGTCTTGCAAAGGTCGACCTGCCTTGGACTGCAGTACAACATTTTGGTGTTCGCGTTGCTAGAGTACAATTGTCGAAAACGCACGAGATAGTAACACGATCAGCACGAGTCTGCCATCGACATCATTACCACGCAGCGCTGCGCTGGCTAACAAAACGGCTGTGATCTGCTGCATGAGGATTTGCCACTGCTGTAGGTACTGGACTGCTGCATGGTCGAGTACACTCTGCCTCCTCCTAAAGCCAGACACAACTACGGCATTTGGTCCAACTTGAAGTTCGTTGCCCCTTTTCGTGTGCTCAAA
>JAHWLE010001560.1:0-10503 GCA_024679135.1 Phytophthora foliorum | reverse complement strand
CGCGTCACCCGGTCACCGCCTAATTTGGTCTTGAGCCTTTGGGAGAGTTCCACGGCGGTCTTCGCGGTCACGACGCATCCAAACGCAGGCTGGGCAGACAACCCGGGTCCCCGGAAATTACGGTGGCTTATCCAGCGTTGCTCCAGCGTGCTTCCAAGCCAACTAAAAGGGCCCTGGAAACACTTGCGCCGACTCTTCGTGCATAACCGATCCGGTTGGTCGTCTTGGTCGGTCGTTAATATCTTGTGCTTTGTATACTGGAAACTTGGAAGGGTCTTGGTGGGTACAAATCAGGAGCGTCTGGTCGGCATCTGCATCCGGAACATCTTAGTCATCCGGAAGTAACTCGATATCTGGGGTCTTCTGGAAGTCACTTGGTCTCAGTATGCTGCGGGAACTTGTACGGGTTTACCGTTCATCCTTGGTTCTTCCTGTCCCGTGTACTTCTGGACCAATCATCTTTGCGGGTACCTTAACGGGAAATGGGAGACGACGCCCGGACATTTTTTTGTGTCCAGTCGCCACGTGTCAGAGACCCCATCAGGTACGGTACGCGGGTGGCTAGTTTTGTAATTCTGAGGTACTAGCGAACATCGTACGGGTAGTTAAACAGACAAAGGCCCTGGGGACACTACCAAGTTCCCGGGCCTGGGAGACACGCAACTAAAATATAGACTGGTTCTTTCGGAGGAAGACTCCGGGGGCGATGGCCCAGTACTATTGGTTGTTCGGGGAGAGACCCCAGGGGAAGACCCTAATAATATGGAATGTATACACCCGCACCGGCTAGACCGCGCTCCGGGAGACACAAATATGGAATGCCTGGGGATCACTGCGAAACCCTGGCAAATATGATATCGAGTTACCTTGGGGGTTCGGTCTTCTATCGCGGGTCCCCGGGGCCGTGTCCTTCTCCGTAGCTAATAGATGTCGGGATCGAGCTCTATGTGCTTGGGGGGAAAGTAAACTAAATTAGGCTTCTCCCGGGTCTTTGGCCTCGGGGATAGCTTATGGCTTGTAGTTATCCTGAGATCTGTCGAACACTTGATTTCACTATGGTCGGGTCTCCCGGGGTCGCTACGTCGTATGATGTGTCTCTTTGGTCAAGCGACTGAATACTTCAGGTTCATGGGTCCGGGACCCGGGGCTTCGGCCTGTGGGTCAGATGGCCCGCCTCTTCGGGAACATCGGGTATGAGTTACCAGGGAATCCCGGGGCACTATGCCACAACACCGCCACCAACGACGGTTTCAACAGAGCTTTGAAAGGGTACATATTAGGGAGTTGAGGCTCTGAAATGTCCGCATGTTTGAATTGTTTTTCAATGGGGCAACAGAGATGGTAGACAAGGTTCAGCGACTATCAGTTTTAATTTGGGATTGGAAGAGCGAGATGAATGGAATTTACCCGTCCTCGGCGAAGAGCACACCGAGGAAGAGATGCACTACAAGGCACTCCACTCCCGCGATGTTGTCACCCGCTGTTCGTATAGCTGCCCGAAAAATAGGCCACAATCCCTTACGTGAACGACAGCTATTTCAGCTTGATAACAACCAATTGCAACCCGGACTAGGTCAATCAGTTAGATTGCCAATCTTACCACAGAATTCGCGGAATGAACAAGCTAACGGCGATGAGCGTGAGCAGCTAGAGATAAAAAAGATGTTCCACGATATTTTTCAGCTGCTACCCAGTAAGGCTGCGATGACGTCGAGGGCTGCTGTTTCAGAGCGTGGCTTGCTACCATCTACAAACGTTACTGCACGAACACTTACCCGTCGTGAGCGGATGAAGCGGTCAAGGTGTGAGGCTGCACGACGAAACATCTTAGCACTGGATGAAGACAAGAAACGCCGCAGATTGTATCATGAAGTTCCTGGACGTTTCGAAGCTGATCAACGACTTGGCGTGATTGGAGATGCGAAGGCATCTACTTGGTAGAGTGTGAGGCTAGACGCGATGCAGTGGACTACAACAAATATTAATGGAATATATCATGCACATGTAGTATTATGTTTGTGAATGCGTAAAACATTTAAATTTCCCTTCTGCCATTTGTCGGAACACTGAACTTGAGCTTTTGGTTTGTTTTTTGGGGGGCGGAATTCATAATGGAAGGTGATGTCGGAACTCCAGGTTTATAAACGTGGGGCATTAGTAATTATGTCGTAAAAAATTGCTGGCGTAGTTGTGGTGAAGTGTCAAATAAAGAAATGCACCGATTGATGAGAGAGACATGGTCATCGATCCAGAAGAATCTCTCAGTCCGGATCCCACGGTTGGAGACAAGGTGACAGCTCGGCACTGGTGCTGGTCAATAACGAGATCGGATTTGTGGAGGACTGATCCTCGATCGGACCCTGATCGACGGACGGCTCCGGCGATCAAGTTGCGCGATCGGTTACGGATTTTGGCGATCGAGTTGTGCGATCGGCATACGGAATCCGACGATCGGTTCTTGTGATCGGCTACGGGATCTGGCGATCGGTTCTCGCGATTGGCTACTGGATCTGGCGATCGGTTCTCGCGATCGGCTACGGGTTCTGACGATCGCGATCGGGCGTCGATCGGCTCCGATCCGCCACGATCCTTGAAGATGAGTGTACCTGAGAGGCAGTGAAGATGAGATGGACGAAGATAGGGCATATCTGGTGGTTGTAGGATGATGTTCCGGATGGGAGGAAGACAGAGATAGGAGGTAACCATAAATCAGACTCGAATTTGCATTGGACTTCGCAAGTGCCTTCCAGACGCCTGGAAACGGGAACTACATTGGCCCTACAAGGTGTTGGTAGACTAGTGATAGCGGATCTAGTGTCGTAACGTAAGGTTCAGATAATATATTGGCCGACCTTCCTACCTAGTGACCTATTGTCTTAGTGCATACCCCGATCGACCGGAATTTACTGCTTGGCCGGCGATCGCTTCGACTCTCGACCCCCAAGATCCTGCTATAGGAAGCGGCAAGCACTCCAAGGAAAGGAAACAACACCCCACAAGGCAACTCGAGGCCTCGGATCAAGTCCAGGCCCCCGATCGAAGGTAGATTGCACCCGATCGGGATCGACAACCGGCAGCAGAGCGAAGACTTCCGCGCTGCTAAACCCCATCCCACGTCCCGCCAGGATGTTCAAGACTTTACATCGCCACCTCCTTCGGAGCGCCGAGAGAGCAGATCCAGCCCACCAACGGGTACACAAGGTGAGACCAAGTTCAGCAGATCACGGATCATCGAGGGACCCCTCCATTACTTGGTGTCTGAGCGCAGTTGGGAAGCGGATCGTCTTAACAAGATTTTGACAGATCCCGCTAGACCACATAGCTAATGTAACGGCGCTCAGATGCGTTAGAAGCTGTTAGCCAGATGTCGAACCTTCATGAAGCGCGACCGTCCCTTTCTCATGTCACTTCACAATGAACCACAGAAGGCGCAAAGTCACCTTACGACAACTATCAATGGAAGCGTTTGCCGTTCGAGGCAGGGCGGCTATCGAAATACACAAGCGGCATGGAGCGGGAGTCTGGTTCGACAGCACAGTGGTTTCGATGGCAATGAACATAAATAAACAATTTATCCTTTCCAGTTGTGCAATACGCGCTCTGTTGTACAGGCGCTTGCGGAATACTTATCTATCGTGATCAATGTATATGTTAGCAGGCCGCGTCGACAATTCAATGAAGTACGGGAGATTTGATATGTGGTAAGTGATACAATACAATATGTCTAACGCTAGCTATAGCTGGGTGTGCCTTTTGTGTCAATGCAAGGTGATGGGGGAGGCCACGTGCCTATGGCAATGTGAAAGTCGATCGGTGAGTGGGGTCTGTAATATGATAGTGCATACATTGATCACGATATTTATATGTGTGTTTCCTTCAAGAAGCACATCGAGTGTGTTATCGACCGTTGCTCCAGTAAAACTACGTGCAGCCATCAACGTCTCCAGCGGGGTCAGTTTCCACAGCTCTACATCGAGAGTAAACAACCTAAAGGTATTGCCCTAATGTCGGGACAAGATATTGCCTAGGGCGCTGTTATCGGCCAGTATACTGGGGAAGTTGTCAGCCTGAACGAATACCTCATACGGAGTAAGGTACGCTGTCTTTTATCGGAAATACAGGTAGAATTTATTATTATTATCATAACAAATGCTTTAAATTTGAAACGGGCCTTCCCGTCACTCTTACATATTTGCATTGAGTGGTCTTGTCCTCCTATTGGTCAAAAGGGGGACAGTGACCTGGCACTATCTGATTGGTCAATAGTGCGATTTACATAGCTTAGTTTTAGTCTATTAGAGAGGAACCACCAGTTGGGTGGTCCACGGAGGCCCTGGCCTTCCGCCAGGGCCCACTCCTAATACAGAGTTGTTTTTACCTTAAATCCCGTACGTCTTTAGCAGACGTTCATCTCACGTAAGCTTCCTCAAGGCACTCTATAGTGTAAGCTATATTAGCGTGATTTCTAGCCCCGTTACACCTGGTAGCACTTCGTAGTCCTTCCAACGACCAAGATGAACGACCAAGCGACGATTGAAGGGAGAGCTCGAGCGAATCTCGAGCGCACGCAGTTCTCGCATCTCACCAGCTTGGAGTGGGATGCGCTGCACCGCCTTGTCGTGGCTTCCAGCGAATCAGTGGTGTCCACGCATCTCATGCAGGGCACACCGGACCAGCACCGCGAGGCTGCTCAAGGCTTCCTGGCACGTGAACTCGCCGACGGACAACGGCGAGTGTCAACTCCCACGTCCACCAGGAAAGCCAACGTCGTCAAGCTCGACGTTTCCAAGTACAGTGGCGAGGGTTCCAAACGCCTCGCCCTGAATCGGTGGTTTTGCGAGGTGGACCTCGCACGCGAGGCCCGTCGGCTACGCTCCGAGTTCCCTCGCAGCTTCTTTCTCTTGTCAAACCTTACCGGGAAGGCAAAGGAGTGGGCGCTCGGCAAGCAAATGGCCGACCCAACCTGTTTTCGGACGATGGAGGCGCTGAAGGACGACCTCCGTAGCGCGTTTGAGCCCGTTCAAGATGAGACCCAACAACGCGCAGCGTTTCTGAATCTGAAGCAAGAGAAGCTGGTGATGCGTGATTACATCCAGCTTGTCCGACACCTTGCGTTCTGCATCGTCAAGAACCCCGTCGATGCGGTAACACAAGTCCACGTCTTTGCGTCCGGAATGAACGCTGGATACCAGCGCTTTTACCTGACGCGGAAGCCACCCGCGTCGCTGGAAGATGCGTTCGACATCGCACTACGCGAGGACTACAATGTCTAAGCGTCGAAGACATCCCTCTTCCCGTTGGAACCAAGCAGCGACGCCGGGCCGATGGAGATCGACACGATCCAGGAAGTCCGATCTCTCAACCTCCATTTCGCCCGTGGCCGCGGTCGTCGCGGCCAGAACAACCAGCAGCGTCCGCTGACCTACTTCCGGTGTCAAAAGTCTGGCCATCGCGCGTCTGTGTGTCGCGCGCCGGCGCCGATATCGGCGTCCATCGAGACGGAGGGTGACTCTGCCTACCCCGGGCAGCCAAAACCCGGGGACACCCAGTAGGCGAGGGGCGCCCTACTGGGCGAAGGGAGGCCGACAGCACTCTAGTGGCAGAGCCACCTCCTAGCCCCACTGTGCTTCACGCACAGCTACACGCTACTACCTCCAGCAGTGACAAGCGCCTGATCGTGCTGAGTCTGCACGTCGCCGGTGCGCGGCGCCCACTCCGCGCACTGCTGGATTCGGGCCCGACGAACAACTTCGTTCGTGCCGATAGCTTATCTGCACTGCCTCCCAGCGTGCGCGTTCGCGATGGTCCCGGTGAAATGGTAATCAAGTATGCCGACGGTGCGCCGAGCTCGCTTCAGTTCGCCTACGAGTTTGACGGCTTCTGCAGCTCCGACGAATTTCTCGTGATCGAGCTGAGTGGCTCGTTCGATTGCGTCTTCGGCATGCCGTGGCTCGCTCGCCATCGACATGACGTCGATTGGCTCGATGATGACGATGGTGATTGTACTCCGCGTTGGCAGTGGCCGATGTCGTCGAGCAATGACGAGGCGCGCCGACAAAGGTCGACGCTGCGCCACCACGAGATTACCGCGCGCCGACAGGGGTCGATGCAGCGCGAAGACGAAGAGGCGCGCCAGCAGGGGCTGACGCTGCGCCACTGTGATGATTACTCGCACCGGCCGGAGCCGGAGCTGCGAAGGGAGGGAGATGAGGGGTGCCGGCAGAAGCCACAGCAGCCCTCAGCATCGAATCCCGATGCATCGCTGTCTGACGTGAGTTCAGTCAGCAATGCCTCGTCACGTTCCAATGGGAGCGCGCGCCGACGCAAGAAGAAGAAGAAGCGACGAGGTCGTCTCCGACGGTGTGCAGCAGACTCGGGCTCTGGATCCGAGTCAGAGTCAAGCACGGAGGCCGCCGCTAACACGGAACTGATCCACGCCATTGAGCACAACGGCGAAGAGTCGTATACACGCGACGTGCGCGTGCACAATCCGCCACGCACCGCTTCTGTGCTCACGGAGCTTCCAATGCAATCCTGGAAGGGTTTTCTGCGCGACCTTCGCCGCGGCGACGTAGAACAAGTATGCTTGCTCACGACAGAGGACGTGACGGCATCGTTCAACGCCATTGCGTCTGGCTCGGCTTCGGTGCTCGGGAAACGCGAGCGGCCTGAAGGCGCTGAACACAAGTCAGTGCGTGAAGAACGTTTTGCAGCCCACTCCTGTGATGCGCTAAAGGCGAGCGGCAACCCCGTCTACGACCTTGCTCGCAAGTACGCGGACGTGTTCCCCGAGAAGATCCCCGCAACTCTTCCCAAGGATCGCGGTGTGCGACACGAGATTGATCACGCGCCAGGAGCAAAGTGTTGCGTGACGCAGTAGTGGCCGCTACCGCGCGATCAGGTACAAGCGATCGACGATTTCTTTGAAGGACGCCGCAAGGCGAGCCACGTGCGGGAAAGAATCTCCCCGCACTCAAGTCCGACCTACTGCGTAAAGAAGGCCACCGGCGGATGGCGCATCGTTCACGCATTCAACAAGCTGAACGATGCCACCATTCCTGCCCAGACTCCGATTCCCCGCAAGGACATTATTCTGGACTCGATGTCCAGCAGCACGATCTACAGTGCCATCGATCTTACCGATGGCTTCTATCAGATCCTGATGCGCGCCAGCGACATTCCGCTGACGGCTGTAAGCACCCCGAGTGGCATGCTCTGGGAGTGGCTCGTAATGCCCCAGGGCTTGAAGAACGCGCCAGCGACGTTCAACAGTATGGTCTCACACGTCTTGAGACCCCTGCGCGACTTCGCGCTTCGACGACATCTTCGTGCACAGCAAGGAGGAACGCGGTCGGCCCGCGCTCGACGTCCATCTCGAGCACCTCGAGCGAGTCATCGCCGCAATGCGCGAAAACAAGCTGTACGCGAATCTGAAGAAATGCATTTTCTGCGCGCCAGAGATCCCGGTGCTTGGCTGCTACGTTTGCGGACCCAGAGAAGATCACGTCGATCTGTTCCTGGCCAGTACCCAGGAACGTGAAGGAGCTACGACAATGACTTGGACTGGCTAACTACTTGCACAAGTATACGAAAGACAATGCTCGTTTTATCCGACTTTTGTCGCAGCTACTCAAGAAGGACATGCAATGGATCTGGCCCCCCGAACATCAGGGGGCCTTCGAAGCTGTGAAACAAAGTCTCGCGTCAGCTCCAGTGCTGGCGCTGACAGACCACTCGAAGGCCTTCCACGTCGTCTGCGATGCCAGCGACTTTGCAATCGGCTGTGCGCTGATGCAGTTTGACGACGACGGGCAGGAGCGCGTCGTGAGTTATCAGTCACGACAACTGAAACTCGCTTAGCGCAACTATCCAGTCCACGACAAGGAGCTCCTTGCCACGCGTTACGCGCTCGTCAAGTTCCGCGTTTACCTGCTGGGCGAACAAACGTTCGCTCTTTATACTGATCACGCGTCGCTGAGGACGGCGACCAAGAGTCCTCATCTGAGCCAGCGTATGGCTCGCTGGCTCTCCTTCTTCGCTGAGTACAATTTCGTAGTTCACTACAAGCCGGGCAAGTCGAATATCCTGGTTGACGCGCTGTCGCGCCGCCCTGACTACGACCCCCGGCCCGACCTAGGCGCCTCCGGTATTGCAGACGCCGATGAGGACGAAGACTGTAACGGGGTTACACGCGCTGTGGCACAGCCACAGCGGAACTCTAACAGACAGGATATCTGTTAGTGTTGTGAGTGACGGTCCTGTCACTCGCGGACCTTGGTGTTTGGAACACCATGCATTTGGAAACATTCATTGGTAGAAAGCAGCATATTTCTACCAATAAGAATCAAGCAGGGCTGCCAACCATCCGTTGGCAGACCTTTCGGAATAGATATCAGTTTAGGCAAATGGTCCGTTCATAATTTCAATAACAGTTTTCAATTTTACCTTAAAGCTACCTTTTAGCTTGTACTCTATAGGTTTAACTATACTTGCGGGTCGCAAGTATACTGAATCTAAGTGTATTAGACCTACGCTTCCTCATACACGTGCGCACACGTGTAAGCCGGTAGTGGGCCAAGGTAGGCCCATGTACTACATGCGTCGTAGCTGGCATCTCGACAGAGGTCCATGCGGCAAGCCCGCTACGCGAAGCCATCGCGTCTGCGTACGACGCGGACGCCTTCCTCTCCGAGATTCGGGCCTATCTCCGCGGCCCATCTGAGGCTGGACGTCCAAAGCTATCCACGCGAGCGCGCGCTTCCATCGCGAGCTATCAACTCGACTGCGATCTGTTTATGTATAGCGTCGACCGCTTCGACGCTCCGCGCGTCGTCGTTCCTCTCGACGACGACCTCAGAGCTCGTCTGATGCACGAGTACCACGACACACCGAGCGGTGGACATCTGGGGCGCGAGAAAACAGCCCTCGCGCTGTCTCGCGACTTCTTCTGGCTCCACATGTATAAGTGGGTCTGCAACTGGGTTCGTTCATGCGAAGTCTGTCAACGCGTTAAACCCGCGCCGTCATCACAAGCTCCGCTCCGTCCACTCCCGGTTGCGTCCGAAGCGTGGTCTTCGGTCAGCATGGACTTCATCTTTGGCTTGCCACCAGACGCTGATGACAATGTCGGCGTCGTCGTGTTCGTCGACCGGTTCAGCAAGATGGTTCACATGGCACCGGTTTTGGCGTCTGTAAGCGCCGAAGATACGGCGGCGCTGTTCGTCGACATCGGACAATGGAAATCTGCTGTCGTTGGCAAACTGACGTACTCACCCACGAAATCGACGGCATTTAATATATTCTTGAATTTGCTTTCAATATTATGCCAGTAGGCACGTCAAATGCATGCGTTCAAGCGATATATGGGCAGGGTTCGTACTGGTACAGCACCACATTGGGCAATACGTTGCGTCACAATTTATCCACATTCATGGTCACAACGGCTGGTTCAGAGCAGAAGAGCAGGGGTGTGGATACTGGCACAAGCAGAGGCAATCAATAACGCTCTCACCAACAATAAAAAAAATGCCAACAACAAAACCAATGATGGTGGTAGCGCTCTCAGTTGGTCGTAAGTTTCCAAGCATACTGTTCCCGCGGAATTCAGGCACGAAAGCGATCACCGACACGAATCGCAGCAGCACTCCCCGCCGTACAGAGCCGATGGCAGCGTACAACACTAGCAGCTTCAACATGGATGGGCATCAGAAAACTACTGTGCTCTTCGAACCGCCGCGAATGTTGTCGCCGGCAACACTGCTACTAACGACGGTTTCAACAGAGCTTTGAATGCGAAAGCTCGTAAATGCTGGCCGGCAACTGCACAAGGCATTGTATGGGAACGCCGCGGTCGGCGTTGTGGCTTCTTGTGTTACTTTGCAGCTAGATTCAATTACCCAGGGACAGGAAACGTTGAGTATAGGCGTTGGTGGAATACGGGTAGGCCTTGGAAAAACGAGGCGGTTTGGCAAGGAAATAGGTTCAAAGTTGAAAGGGCATCGCAAAATTTTATTCAAGCATCATGGTACGACACTCGTCATTTTCAATCCGGAACGCTTCCTCCGTGATAATGTTGACAAAGTCAGCGAGAGCAGCTAAACGAGCACGAATAACCATTGCTAATTCGCACGATATCTGTGGCATAGTGCCCCGGGATTTCCGGGTAATACATACCCGACGTTCCCGAAGAGGCGGGCCATCTGACCCACGGGTCGAAGCCCCAGGACCCGAACCCATGAACCTGAAGTATTTAGTCGCCTGACCAAAGAGACACATCATACGACGTGACGACCCCGGGAGACCCGATCATAGTGAAATCAAGTAGTCGGCATATCCCAGGATAACTGCAAGCCGCCGTGGAACTCTCCCAAAGGCTCAAGACCAAATTAGGCGGTGACCGGGTGACGCGCGCTCGTACGTAATCTGTCCTATTTCATATTCCAGTTGGGAGTCTGTCCTTCAGACCCCCCATTTCATAGTAATTGCCGTTTCAGGAGGTTGTTA
>JAHWLE010001559.1:0-10504 GCA_024679135.1 Phytophthora foliorum | reverse complement strand
CCGCGAGTATTCTGAGTCTTGCCATAGCGATCGCACTGGTAATCTCGCTGTTGAATAACCTGGCGTTTGTTTTCTTGTTGTGGGCTCTTGTCACGTCGGTACCCTCTTTTTTATTCCACGAATGAAGAGCGCTCTCGGCTACTTCAAAAGAAACATACTCTTGTTCTGGTAGGGGATGAATGTCAAATTTCGTGTTAGAGGTGGGCTGAACAGGGATCGCCGTAGATCTTGGTGCGGGACTACTAGACATCTTCGCGAATGAGCTGTCGGGTTTGAGGCTACGGCTAGCAACTAGAATTATCTGCGATGAAGCAGAGTGTCGTGCTTTCTTATGAATTGAAGGGCTCGATTTAGTTGAAGGGCAATAGTGTGAGATGCTGTAGTGCACTGGCTATGGAGGAGAACACATTTACGTTTTGGAGGCAAGGTTTAACCTTAGCACCGGACTTTTTTTAGTACGCCAAAAAAGTACAACAATAATTTGGATGCAGATCTACCAGCAGATTTACTCATTTTGAGTATCTGTACCCATTTTACTTTTTTTGGGTACCTCGAGCTCCGAAAGCTCGAGCTCCATAGTTTTTCCCGCTCAAAACCAACTTTAAAAATACAGCTGCCTCTTTGTAATTCATTGCTGTTGCAAATCTTGAAAATAAAAAGGCTATCGCTACCTGACAGCTCTTTCTACAAACTAAGGATGGCAGATGCATTCTGTCCGTCGGTGTAGCGAGCTTTGATAATTAAGTTGTTGCTTGCGCTAAACAACTCAACTTCATGCTTCTACACCAGGGATCGGTCAAAAACGCTAGCACCTCCGCTGTAGAAGTTCTACAGTTAGTCGTCCAACGCGTTCTTAGCTTGGTACGCGGGATAATCGTTGTAGAATCTGCCTCCGAGAGCAGAGTTGTAGTACACTTCGTGGCCTGCCATGGACTCCACCGGCCAGTCGTTCTGGAACCGCTCAGCCAAATCCGGGTTGGTGATGTACAGACGCCCGAAGCCAACGAGATCAGCAGCTCCGCTTCGGACGACTCCTTCAGCGGTGTCCCGCGTGTAGTTATTATTCGCGATAACGCAGCCCTTGAACGCCGTCTTTGCGTCGAACGCGGTGAAAGTGCGACTTTTGTTGGAGTACTGTAGATGAGAGCAGTCACCGTCCAGGACGGCAACATATGCCAGCTTGTGCTTGCTCAGCTGCTCGATCGTATACTTGAACATCTCGTAGTTGTCTTCGCTCCCCATGCCACCGAATGCGCCGTTAGGAGACAGACGCACACCGATGCGGTACGACGGGAATACCGTCTTCAGCGCCTCAACAAGCTCCAGCAGGAATCGCGCGCGGTTCTCGAACGACCCGCCGTACTTGTCCGTGCGCTTGTTGGTGACCGACTGCAGGAACTGGTCGATGAGGTATCCGTTCGCACCGTGAAGCTCGACTCCATCGAACCCCGCCTTCTTGGCGAGAACAGCCGACTTGCGGTAGTCCTCCACAACACCGGCGACCTCTTCCGTCTCAAAAGCACGCGGGGTCTCAAAGGTGGAGACGTTGTAGTTGGCGTCACGAGTGTGACCGCTCTCAAGACGAACAGCCGACGCAGACACGATTTCGCTCTTCTTGTTGAAGCTCGAGTGACACATGCGGCCCATGTGCCACATCTGCATGAAGATCTTGCCTCCCTTCTTGTGGACACGGTCGGTGACTCGCTTCCAGCCTTCCACGTGGGCGTCCGTGTAGCACGCGGCGGCGTGGTACCATGCGTAGCCTTGCTCCGACACACCCGTTCCTTCGGAGATAATGAGTCCGGCACCCGCTCGCTGTTCGTAGTACAGCTCGTTGTTCTCGGAGGGGACGCGGTCGGCATTGGCGCGTCCGCGGCTGAGAGGCCCGAAGACGATGCGGTTCTTGAGCTCGAGGTTGTCCCCGAGTTTCAGAGGCGTGAAGAGCTTGTAGTCGGCAGTGGAGACCATTGTCTGGAAATGTTGCAATGTCTTTTGGTTGCTTGAAGGCAAAATGAGGAATGGATAAACCGCCCACGACTGAACTGCGACCAACGAGAGCTGAAGTTCACGACATCGTCTCGGTTGAATCGACAGTCGATGCTAGTTCTCTCCGCTGCAATTGGCTGCAGGAGGGTTTGCCCTTCATAGACAGGGCGAAGAGGCTCGTGTCAACACGCGTGTCGAGTAATCCCCAGCGCTGCTCGTATAATAATAACGCTTCTCTAGTTAATACAGGTACAGCAATCCGGCTTGTGCGGTACTATGATAGTATACAGTTAATGTTTGACTGAATCGCGAAACGCAAAGTTTTCGTTCTCGGTTTCGATATCCGACTGGAATGACGTCTTCCTACGAACACCTTGAGAACCAGCAGGCTGCTCAGGGTTGGTGATTCAGCTCAAACTAAAGGCAAATGCGAAAGACGAGCAGGTTCGTCTTCACCACGGCTTGTACCATACCAACTAGATAGATGTCTGCACAACAGAAGGGGTAGTTTTCTTGGCGAAACGGGTGATGCGACGGGAACTATCGTTTCCATTATGTTTTACGGAGAACGTGCACATGGACGTCAAAGTTCTGTAGAAAGCGATGTCGTTAGGCTAGTACCCCGAGGTGCCCTTGACTCGCAGAGGGGCGTTCAGAGGTCTCGTAGCAACGCCTTGGCTAGTTGCCAGTTCCGAGAGAAGAGTGAAAATTGGCCACAAAGGCTCTTAGAAAGAAAACTAAGAAAGGTAGGTAAACTAATGAACCCACTGCCGTTGAAACAAAAGCAGTTGGTCGGCTAAGCTGGAGATCGGCATCAACTGTAGCCTGCTTGTCAACCCTTCGTCCATCCGACAGATACCAGAGAAGAAAATGGCTACGACCGTCTACCAGGGCAGTTCGGGGCCTTGGAAATCGTAGAACTTGGCAGTGTCCTGGAGCGTGACGCCGGAGAGGACCTTGGTCATGCCGGCGATGGAGACCTCGGGCTCCACGGCGCCGTGGCCGTGGTTCAGGTCGGTCTTGACAAAGCCGGGCTGCAGCACGACGGCGGCGATGTTGTCCTTCTTGAGGTCCATGGCCAGGTTCGCGTTGATCATGTTGAGCGCCGCCTTGGACGCGCGGTAGCTGTACATATCGCCGTTCGGCAGCTTGTGGTTGTCGTAGTAGACCTTCTTGAGTGGTGCGAAGGCTCCGTCCAGGTTCACCTCAATGCTCCCTAGGATGCTCGTGACAGACGCGACAATAGCGAGGCCGCTGGCGTCGGCAGCCAATTTCAGGTTGTCGTGCAGCGCGCGCGTGGTGAGGAACGGACCCACCGAGTTGACCTCGAAGTGGCGCATGAACGACTCCTTGGTGGCGGTGGCGTACGAAGCTTGCTCCAAGATACCGGCGTTGTTGATGAGCAAGTCGATGGGGATGCCCTTCAGCTCCTTGGCCATCTGCGCAATGGAAGACTCGTCGCTCGTGTCCAGCTGCACGATCTTGAACGGCGAGAGCGCCTTGAGCTAAAGAGACCAACAAGGAATTGAGTAAGTACAGGCTTCTCCAGTGCAGAGAGTGAGCAAGGGAAGGGAGGACAGACTTGAGTCCGTACATCGTGAGCCTTGTCGACGTCGCGTGCCGTGCCAATGACCTTCCAACCAGCCTTGGTGTAGTGCTGGGCGAAGGTGAGACCGAGGCTGCGGGTGGCGCCCGTGATGAGAACAGTCTTGGTAGTGGCGGACATCGCTGGGTGAAGGTGGTGAATTGGGGTGGGAGGCTGGCAGGTTGTTGCACAATGAGCCGATGGATTGAGTTGCACGTCACTCGGTCGATCTGGTAGGGCGTAAACTGGCAGTTGGTCATCCGAGACGCTTACGCACCCGTTCAGCCAATCACGAACGGCGCATACACTTCAACGTACAGTTTGACCACCCTATTGTGAATTCACCTTGGTTTTGGATGGTATTGTCCTACTGAAGTACCAGGGAAGCGCAGTTCCGTTCTAGGCCATGAGCTTGCCAAAGTGTCTTTCATTGATGCCTTCTCAATCACACCCGCCATTTGAGCCACAACATTAGCTTCATAGCTGAGTGGTATGTTCGTATACGCTATGCCCGGGTTCAGAATGATCGCCGCGATGCTGTGGCGCTTGAGCTCATCCGCCATGCTGCGGCTGACCTTGTAGAGCGCCGTCTTCGAGGTGCAGTATGCAAAGGGGCCACCACCGCTTTCAATGCTGGCGTAGGTCGTCGACATCTGCAGAAGTGGGCCTACTTAAGTAGATTTCGAGCTCTCTCATCGTGTTGTCCTTGGATGTCGATGGCATATTATCACCACCTGTGAAGATACCTTGGTATTATCAGCAGGTCAATTGGGTTGTTGTGAGCCTGAAACACCGTCATCTTGAATGGTGCTCAGCTGGGCAACAAAATCAACAAACATCGTACGTCCAGCGTTGAACCTACAGCTTCGAATGTTGGTTGTTGGTTGTTGTTGTCTGTCCACTACAAGCTGAAGGCAACATTGGGTCCACGAAGCGCTGAACCTAAAAACTTTCGAGCAAAATGGCAAGTGAAGTTGCTGCCGCGTCGCGAGGCGTTATGCAGGGCTGGGCAGATTCGCGACTACAACGCGTGACTGGTGAAGTTGCTGCATGCAGCTTCGAGGCCGGAAAATCGTTGAAAATTCAGCGGTTTCGAGCACACAGCACATTGAGGTCCTGCACTGGTCACTAGCGAGCAAGCGCTGCAACTGGCACCTAAACGGGCGTGCAGCACACTCTCCACAGCAGTCTCACTTCACGTCTTGCAAACAGTGTTCGCACGTCTAGCGAAACTCAGTTTTCAAAAGCCATGCTCGTGTGTGCCGGGAGATCTGCGCAGCGGAGAGCGCAACTACGCCAAACGGACGACTGGTTCAGCAGCGATGACGAAGATGACGGAATCTCGCACGGAGCTATCGCCCGACCTCGAAACAGATTCGACCCGCGGGTGGTGCGCTCGAGGAATTGTGTCAACGCCAGGAAAGCTCAACGCGCAGCTCTACGACGGCGATCCGATTGCGTCCGCGAAGAAGAGAGACGCCGTAGAGCCGAGGAATGGGAACGCAGACTGATGCTGGAACAGGAGTCGCGTGTGGTCGCTCGCCACAATGCAGAGGACGGCGCACTGAAGCTCGTGTCGACGTACCACAAGATGCTGAGACGAGGGTACGTTGCCCAGGACGTCGAATGCCCACGGACGATCGAGGTTCAGGACTTCGTGCTGTCGGCTATAGCCGAAGACATCATCACGCCGGAATTCATTGGCCTCAAGACATTCATGCAGCAATGGGACTTGATGTCGCGATTGCACACGGACGTGGACTTTCGGGCGGATCGACTGGAGCTCTTCCCGATGGAGGGTGCTGCAAAGACGTACCCTTCACTTGCAGCGCGCGATCGAGACGAAGCGGTCTACGTCGTCAAGAGCACCGAGGTCACCACGCTCCGCATTTCACGCTTGACGGTCGAGCAAATTTTCCCGCGCATTTTGACAGACGAACAGCTCGTGCAGCACCTTGTAGGCAAAACCTACAGCTTCAGCTTCACGATATTCTCACACGTGAGCGCCGACGGCAGGATCTTCCAGATGGAGTCACGCGTAGACCTCTCGTCTTCACTCATGACACTGCTGCAAGATCGGGACACTGCCGTGAAAGTGACACGAGAAGCTGCCATTATGCCTAGCGGAAACCTGTCGTTACAAGAGGAGGTGCGTGAAGCTCAAAATCTGCTCGCGAATAGCTATCTGTAAGATCAACCTAGAATCTCAAGAACCGAAGAACTACATGTACCGGTAGTAGGTTAGCACAGGAAATAGCAACTCGAGTCAAACGCACCGTTGATGTTGATGTCGTGTTTCACGTTACCAGGTAGCTGACACGGCACTTCTACGACAGGTACAGGTTGGTGTTCGAAAGGAGATAATCGAGCAGCTCAGCGATCGCCGGGAGAGGGTAGCTAGCAAGCGGCAGCTCCATCACGAGTCGGAAGCCGCGAGCGAATGCGTCGTCCGTGTGCACCTTGCACTTCGCCAGAAACACCTCCGTTCCATCGTATTTCAGCTTCAGTGGGTTGTGCGGCGGGATCTGGAAGAAGTAGTGCAATTCTTGCTGCTGCAGCAACGTAGGCGCCGAAGTCAAGTAGCCGATGCAGAATTCTGCCACGAGGTCCTTTGTGCTTGCACCTCGGTGGAAGATGCGAAAGCTGCCTGAGATATTGCCCGGGCGTGAAGGATCACGCGGAGGTAGCATGTAGTACTCAGCGACATCAGCACTCTTACTATTGCCATTGGCGTTCACCGTGCCCAAGATGCCCTCCAAGATTTCCAGCGTGTTTTCGACGTAGACAGTCTCCTCTTGCTTACTGGTCACAGAGACCTGCTTTGATGGAGGCTGCTGCTGATTTGTAGATGGCTTGCTCGCCATGGAGCCAGCTCTTTCGTCTGGGGTTACATCTTCGCTCATCGCAGTGCAGTTACTGAGTAGCGCTGCATTCGGGCACATATGTCGGTGAATACGCTTCCAGTGAGTTCGCTGGCAGTCACGCGAGCAGTATTTGACCGCTTTGCAAGCACTGCAAACCGAAAAGCTCTCGCCGGGAAAGGGCGGTATGTTGCAGGCGGAACAAAGGAATCCATTCTCCACGTACTTGTTGTGGCGCAGTTGGCATAGCTCAAAGGCCAGTGTTTGGATCGAGCACTTAAGAACATAGATTGTAACATCTTGTCCGTACTTCTCGCCATCTGTGGGCACAGTGAGTGCACGCCGGTCGATCATTTCCAGCGACGGAGAACGACGCCAAAACACCAGCATCGAATTGTCCACAGCTGCTCCATCAATTGCTTCCGAAATACTCGGCTCTGAGTTGCGATTTAATCGAAGTGTCCAGCGCTGTCCAACAGCCGTCTTCAGCGTGAACACTGTGTGCTTGGAGTTGCTTTTGCCTTTCGTTATCTCGAGAATGGCACCAGCGAAATGAAACTTTGGCATGGCCACGTCCTGTTTACCAGCTTGTTTTATCGCAGACTTTGTGTCGCTGGCCTTAGCCGCTGGTGGCTGCTTCGCGTTGGGTGCAGGTGCTGATTGTGTGCGCTTTTTTCCCTTTCCTTTCCCCTTGCTTTTGGCTGGGCTAGGATGCTTGGACTGTCGATGAGCTTGAAGAGCATCAAAGACCATGCGGTCCTTGCAATCCTGGCACACAACAGTACGGCGTGGGCACTTGGATAGCTTGTGACTGAGCAACTGCGTCGGTTTAATCAAGCACTTGCAAAATCCACACTCGACCATGTTTTCCGCCAAAACGCTAGCAATCACAGACGACTCCATGTACCCGTTCTTCTTCATCCCAGAACGAAGCGTTTCCTTGGGGATATCGACAAGAACTCTCGGATGAAAAGCGGGAAAACGGACAGCAACGGACTCAGCCATCTGCCCAAGCTCGTGGTAAACAGTGGCCATAGCGTTATTGAACTGTTTCAAGTACAACGCGCCAAGCGAATAGTACGCATCCGGCATAAATCGCTCGTCGGGGGGATACGTGTCCACGTATTCTCTCAAAACTGACACAGCAGAGTCCATCATACCTAAACCAATCATGGGAGAAGCAAACCAGTAGAGCCAATCGGGGTTCTTCTCAATTGCCAGAGCAGTTTCCATCGAGTCCATCGCATCATTGTACAGTTCAGCCGTCAAATACGCAGCACCAAGGTAAAAATGGAAAGCAGCCTCATTCGGATGCATCTTCACGCAGCGCTTCCAATGCGAAATAATGGCTTGATCACTCATCATCTCCCACCTGCCAATGACGTACGCTGCATCAATGTCCCTCGCATTTAGCTGAAGACTCACTCCCGCCTCTTTAAGCACTTTTGGCAGCAGGTCGGAAGAGCTTGTTGCTGTCGTGAAAACTCCTTTCGGCCGTTCCCAGATCAAATCCGCCTTCTTCAGATCTCGTAAGGCGCCTTTAATGTCTCCAGCAACGAGAAGGTCGCCCACTCTACCAAGGAGGTTCTCGGAGGCAAGATACTTCGAAGCCATGACTCCTCCAGCTTTAGCGCGGGTTTGGATCTCAGCGTCAATAACAGCAGAAGGTGATCGGTAAATACCTGACCAGCCCATGTGGTCGGATGAAGATATAGCGCTGGGTGTGTACGAGCTAACTTTCGTAATTTGTATGTCGTCATCGTCGAAGTCAACACCGCCAGGTTCAGCACTGTAGTCAGTACTATCCTCGTCCAAATACGCGTCGTAAAACGCTTGAAAAACTTCTTTTCCACGCTGTGAGACTGTTGGATCATTTGCAAATTTGTCTGCGATTTCGCCACCGCCAATTGCAGTGACACCCACATCAGCAAAATTATGCCTTGCCAGCAGATCGGTGAGTCGGTTCTGGTTTGCCGTCAAGGACCATTCCCGAGCTTGGCTTTCATCCCGTTTCCCGCCATAGCCCTTCTCAAACAGTTGAGCAAGGTATTGCTGGGCTTCAGGTAGACCGTGTTGTGCTGCGCGTGAAGTCCACATCCGAGCAGCAAACGCATCGACAGGTGTTCCACTGCCAGTGGAGTATGCAACTGCAACATGATACTGACCGACAGGGTAGTCGTGTTCAGCTGACCGCAGGAAAAACGTGAATGCCTTTTTCAGATCCGCCTGCACGAAAGGTGCTGGTATTCCATCACGATAACACACTCCCAGCTCGTTCTCGGCTTCGGCCACACCTTGGTGAGGGAATACGCGATTTCCTGGAGGTTTGATAAATGGACGCAGCGCTGCTGCTTTGTGAAAGCACTCCATCATCTCGCGAGGGTCGGCTGTCAACGGCATGCCCTTGCGCACAGAGCTACTGTAAAGTACTCCGAGACGAAACCAGGCCTCGGCAACACCTGCTTCGCCAGCCTTGCGGAGGTTCGTCATGCCTTCTTCTACCAGTCTATTCAACGGAAGCTTTGATCGGCCAGGCGTTCCAATACTGTCGGTGACCTGAAGAAGTGCCTTCGCAGCTACTACCAAACTCTCCATGCCCTGCTGATACATTTCCAACCGTCGGGAGCCGCGCGTGTGCGTCTCTATCCACTTTGCAGGCACGTCCTGGTAGTTAATCATCCGCACCAACTCCATTTCTGGCGCCTTCTTCTTGAACTTGTTTTTCTTCTTGTTCGACTTGGAATCTTTTTTTCCAGCCCGTGCTTCGTCTTGAGCTCGATTCGCAGCCGCTTCCGCAGCAGCAGCAGCATTAGCCGCCTCGATCTTTGCGCGTTCCTCCAGCTCACGCCTCTTCTTCTCCTTCTCAGCAGCATTTTTTTCCTTCTCAATCATCGCCTCCGCAGTGCATCGCCTACTCAGAAGAGTAGCGTCTTTCGGGTCCAGCTCGAGTCCTTCCGTGCAGATCTCCTTGGCCTCATCATAGTCCTGCATGCCCATCATCGCCTCCGACAGCAGCCTGTAGTACTTGACGTTCTCGTAATTGTCGGCGTCCATGGCGTCCTCCGCGTCTTCCCGCGCGCCTTCAAACTCCTTCAGCCGTAGATAGCACATGGCTCTGTTGCCAAAGAGCACGGCCTGGTTCGGTGCGACCTCCAGGCCCTGCGAGTACGCCTCGATGGCTTCGGTATAGTTCTCCTCCTTGAAATAGTCGTTGCCAAGGAGCTTCAGCTCCACCCACAGCGACTCTTCCTCGTCCTCGTACAAATAATGATGCTGCAAGATCTGGTCCAAGGTCGCTGGGGGGGGCGTGGGCGTCACGGACACGGGGTCCGGCTGGATCGTCCTCTTCTCCTTCCCCTGTGGGTGCTTCTCTGTCTCTTCCGAGGAGCTTGGAGCCTGTCCTAAGGACGAAAAGGCCAATAATTTGGCTACCAGCTCCCGGATTTGCTGCCGGATGAGCGCGTTGCACTCAATGATGTCCGCCAGCCGCTCAAAAGTAGCGATAGCGTTCTCGTACTGGGCCAAGCTTAAGTAACTCTGGTGGGCCACTTTGTTGCGGTACACAAGCGCCCTCTGCACGACGGCCGGCAGCTGCCCGTCCAGCCCGTAGAAGCGCAGGTGGCTGTGCCAGTGCTGCCGGAGGAACTTGAGCTGGAACGACAGGTCCGTCTGCTGCTCGGGGCTGGCGCTGCTGCTCTCGGGCCGTTTGAAGTAATGCGAAGAACGGCCCCCGCTGCGCTCCGTCTCGGCGTCAGAGCGGGCCACGCGCTCCCGCTGAAAGGCCACGAACTTGACCAGCTCCGGGTGCACCATGCTCATGACCGCCTGCAGGCACCCGGCCGCGATCGCGCTGTCCGCCAGCGACTCGAGCGACGAACCCCCACCGCCAGTCTCCGCCATCAAGGATTCCGAAGTGAGCCACAGGCTACGCGTTACTTCATTGGAGGGCGGATCTGTTACTTCATGGTAGGCCAGAAAAGGTACGGCATCTCGACGGCCCACGTTGAAGTGTATGCGCCGTTCGTGATTGGCTGAACGGGTGCGTAAGCGTCTCGGATGACCAACTGCCAGT
>JAHWLE010001558.1:0-10506 GCA_024679135.1 Phytophthora foliorum | reverse complement strand
CGTCGCGTCGTGTCGCTCGCCGTGGCGAGTGGCATCCCCGCGCCCTCGTTCTCGGGCTCGCTCAACTACTATGACACGTTCCGTCGCGAGCGCCTGCCGGCCAACCTGACCCAGGCCCAGCGTGACTTCTTCGGCGGCCATACCTACGAGCGCACGGACCGCGAGGGTCTGTTCCACTGCGCCTGGTCTGCTGCCCACCACAGCATCGGCGACGTGCAGGAGCGCATCCGTGGCAACCTGTAAGCATCTTGCTTGTCGCTACTAGCGAGTGCGTCGGAGGAGCACGATAGTATCTGTGCGGCTCCAGAACGCTGACATTTGCAGGCCTCGTGAGTTTGATATGATCAGAATGCCAGCTTATCTTTTTAACTTTCGTCTTGTGATTGTGCGCAAGTGCGTGACATGGATGCAGGACATTCCAGGTATGCACAACGTCATTCTATTGCTTTATCTACATGCGAGAGAGTGCTGGCAGTCGAGCGAGCACTTCAGTCTCGCTGGTTGTTGCAGGTTGCACTCCAGGAGGCAGTTTGCGGAACTTGGAGACACGCAGGGCAAGTTGCTCGAGCTCGCCATCCTTTGCGAACTGCGGGGTGAGGCTCAAGAGCTGCACAGCAGGTTTGTTCATGTTGCGCTTGCTGGGGCGATTACGACTGGAGAGGACGCCCCAGCGTTCCAAGAGTGCCAAAGCGTTCTGCAACGTCTCGCGCGAGCAAGACTCGTAGAAGCTGATGAGCTTCTCGTGGTACATGGTCTCGGCAAGCCACTGAAGGCGCTTGAGCAAGTCCTCCGTCGTCACTTCACCATGCGGGCGCAGTGCGAATAGACTCGTGACAGCGACCCAGTAGCTGTCGATATACGGCCACACAAGCGTGTTCAGCAGCGATAGCATCGCGCCGTCCGCCGGCTCCACGCGGGGCGCTGAGGATGGTGAAGTGGACACAGGGACGAGCACATTACGCGTCTCGAGCTCTGCGAGGGCCTCAGCGAGATGAGCACGGTCAGCCTCGGAGTCGTCTTTGCGAACAAACTCCATCATCAGCATCTCGTGCAGGAACAGCGCGCCATCGAGCAGCTCCTGGCGGTCTACACCTGCGTCTTCCGAGGTGCTTGAGGTTGAACGTGTGCTGCTGGCCCCAGCCGGCAAGTTGAAAGCGTCCAAAGCATGGTAAGCACACGCCAGCACGCCCTCGAGGTTGAACCAGTGCAGCAGCTTGTTGCGGTAGTAGCCTAGGCCAATCATGTTGGGGTATTGCTCGCGCTGCAGCACAGCATTCATAACGTAGGTAAGATCACACTCGAACGGCAGCATGAACGTCACTTCAACAACAACTTACACTGGTAATGGCAGGCTCAACAAGATCCTTGCGTCGCATGGTAACAAGTTCGTGTAGTAGTTCGAGTGCGCGGTCCACGACGACAGTAGGTGAGCGACCCTGAGTGCCCACGACGCGGCCACCACGGCGTAAAATCTCCAGCCTTAACCAGTCTGCCTGGCGCACAAGTTCTTGCTTGGAAATTCCTTGCCGATACACCAGCAAGATGGTAGCCACCACGTGTGACATGGCACATGTAGCATTCGTGATCAACGCGTCAGTGATAGCATAGCCGAGGTCTTCGACAATGGCCGAGGTGGGAACAAACATCTCTTGCTCTTCGGCGCGCGCAAGCGTTGCATCTACGTGCTGTTTTACATCCAGAGGTACGCCGAACTTCACCGAGATGGAGCCGAATTTCTTGCGCACAACGGGCATGGCCTTCACCAGAGCGCTGATCGACTGCAAGCCATAACATTCAGAGCGTTAAGAGTGCGAAGAAATAAAAGATGGCACAATGACGCCCTTACCTCACGAATCTTGCCCTCGCCCAACAGCTCATTCTGATGAAGCAGCACTTCCAACGGCTTCTCGTAGTCGATCGTGACGGGCACAATGAAGAGCTGGGAGGACAAATCCATACAAACGTCAGTCATGCATCTCGACTTAGCAGCTTGTTGCTGCGAGCTGAAGGTACTTACGTTCTTGACTTTCTCTGAGAGGTAGCAGTCGACGACTGTGTTAAGGATGCCGAACTTCGGGTGCAGCTGCTTACCACTACGGCTGCGAGAGCCTTCGATGAAAAACTCAATCGTGTGGCCTCGGGAGACCAAATACTGTGTGTAGGCGCGGAAGACAGCAGAGTAGAGCGGATCATCTGAGAAAGATCGGCGGATGAAGTACGCACCGGACTCACGCAGAAGCTTGGTGAGACCGCCCATGTTCAGGAAGTCTTCCCCGGCGGCAACGTAAGGAACGGGAATGTTGTAGGCGAAAAACACATAGCTCATCAGCAGGAAGTCAACATAAGACCGGTGCGTGGGCACAAGCACGACACTCCCACGTCGCTCAGCCAGCAGGTCACGAATACGAGTGAGACCAGTCTCGTCAACGTGAATTTGGTCGTACATGTTGCGGCACACCTTTCGCAGTAGCCAGCCGAATTTACGCACTGCCTTGTAGTCCATCTGCGCAGCCATGGTACTCAACATGCTGGCGGCCTGACGCTCCACGTCGTCCAGATCCATTCCCTGTGTCACAGCGCGTTCATCAATGGCCGCGCGGACAACTTCCGATTCAAGAACGCTGTTGCGAAGGCCACCAATCGACTCAACATGAGGTCTGGGCACGTGTGATGCCTCGTGATTCATACCTTCCTTCCAACCAGTAATTCCCATCACGCGACCCAGCAGTCCGGATTTGGTGTACCCAGGCTTGCGACTGGATGTGTACGCCCAGGCCACATCGGAGAGCAGTCCAGGAAACGAGATAGCGTGGTGATCAGGGTCCCAGTCTAGAATGCGCCCTGTGCTCAGCGCAAGCTTGGTCTGGTTGACGCCCTCAATGTCCACGTCAATTACATCCTCGTGCAGCATATACTTCTTCAACCCGACACAGTAGTTGACCACATAACGCTCCCACGCAATTTCATGCGAATCAATCCAAAAGTCTGGTGTTGTCCAAGGCTTCAGCATCTTCTCTGCAGCATCAGCGACAAAAATCCATTGATTTTCCGTGAACGGCTTGAACAGCTCTACCAAATTTCGTGCACGCCAAGTAAGCTGCCACAGCTTGGCTGCATTCTTGATGTGGCCAGGATGCCCGCTCTTGTTGGCAACTGTTGAGTACACGGATGACGGCAGCGCATACGTAAGGAACCATTGTATCTGGAAGCTCTGGTGAGTTGGGATCATAGAGAATTTGGCCGGGAAGAGTCCACGAACTGGTGGGTTCTTGCGGAAGTATTCAGGCACCAGCATGCACGGCACTCGCCAGCGCAAAGGGTTCTGTCGGGGGTCTGATGTACCACAATGAACCACCATAGGCTTGTTCACCGACACACCCTTGACCAATGGGCAAGGTTGCTCCTGCGATAAGCTCAACCTCTCTTGCTGGTGAAGTTTTGCGCAGATAGACAGCAAGATGCTGTTGACAGCAAGATCCACGGGGACAATATCCGCAACATTTCGTGGATCACCAGGCAGCATGGTCAAAACACCCATCCCTGCAGCCAGAAAGATGGCACCCGCTGCAGCGATCTGGTCTGTCCATCCAGGCATGGGTTCCTTCCAACTCGCGCCAATGATCGTCGGACGGTAAATAACCAGCGGGAAGTCCGGTGCGATCTCTCTCACCAAAAGGTGTTCCGTCATGGACTTGGTAAGTGTATACGTATTAGGATACGTGCCCATGAGGTTCACTCTCAGTCGTTCCAACTCACTCGGCGACGCTGTAGTCACAGCCTTCAGTGCATCATGTGCGTCAAAGTCCAGCGGGTACAGCTCCTCCGAGATCCTCGTATCCCGTCGGTTGCTATTCACATAAGCCGTCGACACATGCAAATGGCAGCGGTTCCTCGGACAGCTCTGCACGAATTTTGCAACGTGCAGAGTGCCCAGACAGTTCATCTCCACCGCCACCTCCAGCGGCTCATTGAACTGCACAGTAGCCGCAGAATGGATGGAAATTTGCACGCAGGCTCTCAAAAGTTGTGCGTCCTGTGCACTGAGTCCCAGGTCAGGCGTCGTGATGTCTCCGGCGATTGCGTGCAGCTTGGAGGCCGCAAAAGCCTCAAAATCCTGCGGACGTTCGGTCCGCAGTCGATCGAAGACGCGACTCTCGATGATCTCCTTCTGTAGGCGCTCGGAGGGGGCCACGCCCTTGCGAGGGCGAATGAGGACGAAGATCTGCCATAGCGACAGCAGTTGTAAGTCAATTTGCAGTGAATTTAGAGAGAAAATGGACCAATTGGCACCTTTTCGACGTCGGGAGTGCATCGCAGCAGCTTCTCAATGAGCGTCTGGGGGAGGGGAAAGGGGTTAGCAGCCGCAGAAGGCGGCAGACGAGCAGTGCACAGCCACGCACCTTGGCCAGGAAGCCCGTGCCGCCCGTGATGAAGAGACTCTGGCCCGCATAGACCTGCTCCATACTCGTGACGCTTTGCGAAATGCATTTCGATGGGACGTTACGGCTGACACGTCAGACGCAGTTTCTGCCAATGGGAGCGAGGGAGGGAATGGCTACTTGTTTTTTCGTCTACAGATGCGTCATGGTGCAGAGTACTGTACTCTGCTCTTGCAGATTTTGGATATGTTGGCTCGCTCGCTACCTGCTCACCTAGTCGGAATGCTGAGGTTGAACTGCCACGCCTCCAAGCAAGACGACGACGCTGGGCATTTATATCTCGTTCTCACTTCAACGACGAGATGACTAGTATTTATCGGGGTCTTATTCCCCAGCCCTGCCAGAAAACGCCATGCAAATACTCGCAGTGAAACGTAGGGCATCAGGATCTGCCATCGAAGCTTCTTCGCGTCCTTTTTCGATGGCTTGAAGACGGTCATCTAGCAACATCTATTTGCATGTGATCAGGGGGCAACGACCCATGGTAGCTCGGACCTTGCTCGTACGGGAGAACGCACTTTTCATTCTCCTCGTACCAATCAACTCCCCCTCTCAAGTCGAAATGCTTCGGCTAACTAGCTTCACGATTGCCGTTGCGTCTTTCATCGCCTCGATTTCTCTTGCGCCTATCGCTGCTGACTTCCAGCCTGGCAGCAGTGGACGCGTCATGTGGGACAGCAATTGCGACTTCCCCGGTAACGACTATCGGTCGTTGAAAGGGGCCTCCGAGATCTGCGGGGATCTCTGCGCTGCCGACTTGACATGTACTCATTGGAGCTGGAGCAACTACAACGGTGGTACTTGCTGGTTCAAAATGAACTCGCGCTCAGCTAAGGTCACGAGCAGTGGTGCTATCTGCGGCTACGTTGTGTCACGCACCGCGACATCTACCAGCACCAGCGGTCTGTCTATCGCTGACATGGCCGACATGCTGGGGCGGATCAACACGGTTCGTGCGGAAAATGGTCTCGGCGCACTCACTATTGATTATCGGCTCGTGAAGGCTGCGTTGCTTCACTCTCAAGACCAAGCGAGTCACTGCGTAATGACACACACAGGAACGACAATTCCTAACTTTGGAGATCGGATCAAGGCGCAGAGCTACACCTACGGCACAGCCGCGGAGAATGTTGCAGCCGGACAAACCACTGTGGCTGATGTCATGAACTCGTGGTTGAACTCCCCCGGCCATCGTGCCAATATCCTAAACAGCAATGTGGTTCAAGTCGGCTTTGCCTTGGCCACGAACGGAGGCTGCAGCAACTACCAGACCTACTGGACGCAGGATTTTGCGCGTCCTTTGTATTGAACGTTGCAACAGTCCATGTAGACTACTACAGTATCAATATCAATACTATTATTGAACTAATTCGCTTGTACTTAAGTAGTTGAGTACCCATGCATGCGAAGATTCGGATTTGCGTACGATTGACATATGAGGCATAGTCGTCACGGTGGTGGTGCATTGCAGTAGGTAAGTTAGTAAAAGTAGACTATTGCTCGTGTCATCTGTGTTGCTTCGTTGCGAGCCAAAAGCGGAGGGCATGTGTTGAAGTGCACATGTACGGCAAAGCGACTGGCTTTGGTAAAGAAATACTTTACGCGATGATCCCTTTCGGATAAACCCCACTGCGAACAACACGACACCGATATACTATATTGTGCTCGTGCGTAAGCCTCAGTATTCAGCCTGCATAGAGAGTGTAAAGGAATTCACTTTGGGATGATGTACAGCATACCATCTCTGAAACTCAAACTGGTTGCCACCACTACTGGACAAACCGCTTTCATTGTTTGAATGAAACGCGAAGCAGCAGGTGTTACAGATGTTGAGACCACGCATGAACGTTGACCAGGATATCAAGTCGAAGCGTTACCAGCTCGAGTAAAGTTTTCATGTATTGCTCTAAGTAACGCAAGTGGCAAAGCTACACATCTTGAGATCTTGAAGCCGGCAACGTAGTCAAGTTAGATTGTCTAACAGAAAAACGAGCAACCAGCGCATTGATCTACTCTGCCAGTACATATTGGATGCACACGGTGACAACGCCTTGCCTGCATATCCGGAACGCCCGTCAAGATGGATAGGGATCGTATGGGCTCCCGTACATGCTTGTCGTTGCAATACATCTAAATCTATCTACCGAAAATGTACGGACAAACAGAGTCGCCCTTATTCCCCAGCCCTGCACAGCTCCTTTAGCCACCGAGATGTCGACTCCTGCCTAACACGCGCCGTGGTATGGATGCTATTATAGCGAGTACAACATCAGGATGGACATCAGGATCCAAAACCGATGTTTGCTCCAACCTTTTCCATCGGCGGGAGGCGGACACTCATCTGTTGGTATTCACTGGATCATCCAAATATATGAGCCCATAGGGCCTATTGCGGCCGAAATCCACGCGAGCTCGTAGCCCTGGAATTCATTTTCCATTTTGACTGATCATCAACAGGAACAACTTCACATCGGAAAAGCATGCCTCGCATCACTGGTCTCGCTCTTTTGGCTGCGTCTGCCCTCGCCTGCAGCTCGTTCGCACGAACCACCGCCGGTTTTCAGCTCGGGAGCGAAGGCCGTGTCATGTGGGAAAACAACTGCGACTTCACCGGCAACAACTACCGCTCAGTAAGCGGGATCCCCGCTGTGTGTGGTGACGTGTGCGCAGACGACTCGACTTGCACTCACTGGTCGTGGACCAACTACAACGGCGGAACTTGTTGGCTTAAGAAGGGCACCCGCTCCACCAAGGTATCGAAATGGGCCACCAACTGCGGCTACGTGACGTCTCAGAACGTGCGCGTTCAAACGCAGGGAATTCAAGCCTCAGCTACCGTCACCTCCAACAGCGGTCTCTCGAACTCTGAAATGAGTGAGATGCTAAGCCGGATCAACAACTACCGGGCCCAGAATGGCCTCGGCGCACTCACCATGGACAACCGCTTGATAGTAGCGGCCGCTTTGCACTCTGAGGACCAGGCGAGCCACTGCTTAATGACCCACGCGGGCTCGGACGGCTCTCGACTTGGCGACCGAATCAAGGCACAGGGCTATAGCTTCGCGATGGCTGCCGAAAACGTGGCCGCCGGCCAGACGTCGGTGGAGCAGGTCATGACCTCGTGGTGGAACTCGCCTGGCCACCGAGCCAACCTCCTCGCCAAGGACGCGACGAACGTTGGCTTTGCCAAGGTGATCAACGGTGGGTGCGACAACTACGACACCTATTGGACGCAGGACTTCGGCCGCCAGGGCTGAAGGGATATACTGCAGTAAACGGCTCAGTGGAAAGCCAATTCATGTCAACGATCTCGATGTACTCAGTGCGTAAGTGTAGCGTGTAAGTGTAGTTATGAGTAACATACCGTGGTAATTGTCAACGATGTCAAGTGTTCAACAAAACTATAAACACACACAAACAGCATTTCCGTTTTCGTTTGGTAATCGGTAGAATGTGCCGCACAAACGCCAGGGTTGCGTGAGCTGCGTATGTGTCACCGCTCGAAGAGCTGGCTAGCTCTTTGCCATGCAGATCCATTCCATGTAAAGTTTTGGCCGTAGAGGATGACATCAAACGTAGTTGACTCACCACCTGCTAAAGATCGCGACGATGAAGATGCCATATGGCTTCAACAACCGCTTCAACTCAAGTATAATACACTGACTGGTCTCCTCCAGCTTATTATCCCTGCCACTATAGTGGTGCTGCGGAAAAGCTCAGCAGCAACGGAGACGGAGTGAGCCGGAGCATCAGGTGGGTGAGTTGTAGAAGTCGGCAGCACTCGACCATGATACCGTCCAATTGCCCTGGGCACGGCCATACTTGTCCACCAAGCAGCATGTTATGCCACGCCACCCAACGCTATGAGCGCAACTCACGCAAGTTGAGCTCAATTCTTTCGTGTTCCAACGTCAGTCGGCACACGTTCGCGCATGCGCTCCGACTTCCGCCTTTCCACCGCCAAGCCCGAAGACAGTGCCAGCGTATTTCAAACACGCCACGTAGAGTCCTGGAGCGCACAGCCACCAGCAGGCCACCGACGCTGTCAGGATTGCGGGTGTCGCCATTACGCCGGCTGTAGCATTTCCGTCTCAAAACACCAAGTCGACAGCGCCTCAACGATATTGCACTCGTGTGCAGTGTCAACTGGCCGCCAGATGTTCACCAGCCTGGAGGAAGCTCCGGATCGCTGCCTGCGGTCCCTCCTTTGCCTTGGGCGCCGCTCAACTCGAGTCCGAAGCCGGTGCGGTGCTCGGTCTCTCACTTTTCAATTCATCGGGCACCAGACAATCGTCTCTCTACTTCCCGCAAGCATGTGCCGTTCACAAGTGTTCACGCTGTCTGCCGCCGTCGCCGCAATGGCGCTGAGCTCCTCCGCTGCGTTCCAAGTCGGCAGCCAGGGCCGCGTCATGTGGCAGAATAACTGCGACTACTACGGCGACGACATTTCATCAGTGCAGGGTATCCCGGACGTGTGCGGAGACCTGTGCGCAAACGACTCCAAGTGCACGCACTGGACGTGGACCTACTTCAACGGTGGCACCTGCTGGCTCAAGAGCGGCGAGACGGCCACCGTCTCGACATATTGGGGCGCTGGCTGCGGATACGTCATCGACCGCTTCTCGTGCTCCGACTCGGCCGACCAAGAGGACGCCAACCAAAACGCCGACCAGAACGCGGACCAAAACGCCGACCAGGTTGCGCAGAACGACCAAACCAGTCAGGCATCGCAAACCGACCAGAACTCGGGCTCAGCGTCCTCCCAAGCGTCCGGGTCCACGACGTACGACAACGGACTGACAAGCGCGGAGACGGCGGAGATGCTGGCGCGGATCAACTCGTACCGCGCGGACAACGGACTGTCCGCGTTGACCATCGACGCGCGACTTGTGGCCGCTGCCAATGTCCACTCGCAGGACCAGGCCGCGCACTGCACCATGACCCACGACGGCACGGACGGCTCGGAGCCCTGGGACCGCATGGAGGCGCAGGGATACGACTGGACCGTGGCGGCGGAGAACGTGGCTGCCGGCCAGACGAGCGTCTCGGCCGTCATGACGTCCTGGTGGAACTCTGCGGGCCACCGTGCCAACATCCTCAAGGACGACGTGGTGAACGTCGGATTCGCCCTGGTCACCAACAGCGCCTGCAGTGAGTACAAAACTTACTGGACGCAGGACTTCGGCGCCCAGTAAGCTGGCGATCGACGAGGTGGTGACAAATAATTGGTGTTTTCGAGCGAGGAGCTTCGCCTGGAGTGTGTCTGTCGATAGGGTGCTGGGCGCTGAGTCTGTGTCGTCTTTTGTGCTGTAACTTGTGAAAAGTCCCGGGCACCCCACTCGTTTTGCTGAGAAGCTTCGACCCCGCTCGTTGTATGTTGGTCGAGTAGCTGCGCGTAGTAACGTAAGCCACGATCGAAGTGGTAATAACAAGGAGAATGTTTGAGAGCTTCGTGGTCATACATTAATCGGTACGCATGGTAACCATTCCACATCTCCTTTGCTAGTAGTACACCGAGAGCACCAGCGTCCGTTCTAGAGACCAGAACTCGTGTTGCTGCTGGCCAGCTCACGCTGCTGCGTACGTGTCTGTAGAGCCGTATGTAGACGAGCGATCGTGTTCTCCATGGTGATGGTTCTCGGGCGCGCACTTTTCGCAGCAAAAGTAGACGGTCGCTGCTCGCGACAGCCTAGCTCCGTACTGCATGAGCGGGATGCCGATGCCCAGCAGCAAGGTCGTCGCAAGCAAAAGCACGAACAGTCCCACAACTCCGTGGAAATTGTCCCCCAAACTGCCTCGAGAAATTGCGCCCACGGGCAGAGAGAACGCAATGGACAGCACGAGGCTACTGAGCATCCCGATCAGCGCCTTGACTGACACAAAGTACAGCGTGGCACGCAGCGCCTGGGGCGAGAACGTGTGGAGCTCCGGCACGAGTCGCTCGACGCTCGACTCGCCGCACGCGCGCGCACTGGCGTGGCTTCCTCTGCTCAAGCTTTTCATGGAGATGCGCTCCTCGGGCAGCGACACGAAGTTGACGAGCGCCACGTCCAGCTCCGACAGCAGC
>JAHWLE010001557.1:0-10515 GCA_024679135.1 Phytophthora foliorum | reverse complement strand
AAAATTCTAAAAAATATGCCGTCTGTATAATTTTGGCCAGCACTGTATATCTATCCTTTCATTATTATATCATAGTACTTTATATATCAGGATCGCCAATAATTCTGTCATACTAAAATCGAGCCCAAAAAAATATTTTTTTATCTCTTAGTTAAGTTCCTTGAGTAGCTTGGGACATTTTTCAATTACAAACTGACTCTTGCGAAGCCAATCGATGTAATTAGGGTCGATGCTACTGATCTGTTTGAGTGTCTTCCCCTTGTATTTACCCCAGCTCATCAAATAAGAGTTATCATTGTTGAGGAACTTCGTGCGTAGAAATGTTTTAATATCATCACTGGTGTTGAGACTGGGTTAGTTGTGCATCCATCGGCAATAGCCAGGGTCGGAAGCATATACCTCCTCAATGGCCTTCCCCTTGAATTTTCCAAAACTGAGTTCGAACGACATGTTATCCGTTGGGTGTATCTATATGCATACCCCTCTTTACTTTGTTTTGAAATCAATTAATTAATTGCTGGGTGCTCTATTGTGTATTGTTAGAATGAGGGGGTTCTAAAGTACCCTCAGATCAAAATGGTGTTCTTTTAGCTCTCAGCTGATTGACAGGTCGTCTCGTTGAAATCACTGTTTGCTCAAAAGATTGTTCCAGAATTGTTCTCGTTGGTAAATTACGGTAAGTAAAAAAACTGCCGGCGTAATGTTCTAAGTACTATTGTGCTTTTCAGTTAATTTGCCGTCCGATTTTGCTCCAAAATCGGACTTCAGTTGTCCGAATCTTGCTTCATAAAATTAGACTGGTTGCCAGTTAAAGTAAGGATGGTTAGGGCAATGCTCGCACCATTCAATGAGGCGAGAGACGATGACCGCCAGCGGAGACAACGGAGGCGCGTCTGGCGAGCACGACCGTGGAGACGAAGACGCGCGTGAAGACGGATGTCCAGGAGAGCAGCCTCGCGACGACGTCTGCCGGCCCGGACACTCTGGCGGACACTTGCATCATGTGGAAATCAACGTGTTTCTGCTGGGCTCCAGCGGCTTCGAGATCAAGACACAGGCCGGCTCGGGCGCCACGACGACAGACTGGCTTGTCGAGTTCTACACGCCGTGGTGGGGCACGAAGCTCGCGCCCATCTACGACACGGTGGCGGACGAGCTCAAGGGCGACATGAATGTGGCCAAGGTGGACGTGACGGCCAACGCGGAGCTGGACAGGTGCTTCAACATCTACAAGGTGCTGCACTTCAGGCACGGCCAGCCGTACAAGTTTGCGGGCTAGGAGCTTTCGTCTTTTACCTGCGGCGGATTCAGGAGCGTGGAGGACGAGGCAATCAGCGCTGACCCGAGTCTCGTTGAGCTCGCTGAGTAGCATGCGCTGGATGTCAAGCGGGGCTTCGTGGCGCTGCTGACACCAAGAAGGATGTTGTGCTTGTCACGTTCTTGTGTGACCTGCTGCTCGGCCTGTTGCTGGGTTGCACGAGAGGATGCTGCATGGGCCACGGCAGTAAAGCCTCCAATGCCAAGAAGGAATACCGCGCGTGAAGACAGAGACCGCTACAAGCAGGAAGGAACGATGGCGGTGGAGTTGACGACGGAAACGGAGACCGAGGGTGATACTAGGAAACGAGATGATGAAGACGTTGACATCTACAGCGGCAAGTAATGAGACACGGTCCCCACGGCTAAATGAGAGCACGACGTGGGCGGGGGTGTTTCTAGCAGACCACCCATATTTTCGTAGGACAGACCCATCAAAACGAAACATTACCATTAACCAACTTCACTAAGCACAAAACCAAGGTGTGACAACTTACCGCCCATCTTTTGAGGTTTCGGCTACGAAGACAAGCTGGTCCGGGCTGCTATAAAACTGAAGTAAACGAATCATGTATTCCTGTCGCTCTCTCGGAATGCTCTTTTTGGCCCTCTTGGTCAAAACCTTGCGTGTTAACCCCAAGTCGAATCGCAACGCACGGCATATAGTTGCATCTGTCACGCTGATGCTGGTGTCGAAAGCTGCATGTAGCTCTTTTCGCAGCTCCTCGAAGTAGAAGCACGGGTGACGGGAGACGTACTCGCGCACAAATTCGCGTACAGGTTCCGGCCAACGCGAAGACCTATTTCTTGTTTCATCGTTCAGCACATTACCTGTACGTTTAAAATCTAGATACCAGCGGCTTAAACTGCGTCCAGATACGCCGAGAATTGAAGACACGGTTTAAATGTTGATGTTGTAGGCGTACATTAGAACAATCCCTCTCCATTTGATATCGACCGAGTACATTGAGTCGTCTTAGTTTATCCGATTCTGCTCTGACTAGCTTGCCTGTTTTGGAACAAACGCCTGAATGGCAGAGAAGTCGCCGCCATTTCAGACTTAGGTTCATTAACACATAGTTTTGCTGTCTGCAAACGCTCCGATTTTTAGTGCAAGCTCTTCTTTTAGACGGCGCATCCTGATTGGCTAGCTCTAGTCTTATTCCTACCTTGTGGCTGCTAATCGTTCGCAACTGCAACCTACCCCTCCGATTTACCCATACTTTTTTCGGGCCGTTTAGCCAAACTAACTGAAAAGCACAATACTACTTCCATCGTCGACCTGAGTTGTGCCACTTCAACCGCAGGGTTTGTAGCGGTAGGGTTTGATGTATTCAGTAGGGTTTACCGGTGATAGGGTTTGAAACCCCTCAAGGGTCAAATATCTTTGGCAGACTTCTTTTTTGTAGCGGGAAGGAAGAGGGCGACATGTCGTCGGTTCAAGTGGCGCCCACGCGCATGTAAGGCGCTGCTAGCTGCTGCCAGAGCGGCTACGGATGCTGGAGTTGTGTATGTACAGAGACATTGACGCTCGTTACCTCCTTGCAGGGCGCTGACGACTTTCAAGGGCAAGCGTGTCGGCGCTAAGAAAGGTATCCTGATCCTTTCTGTTCCTCGCTGAAGAAAACCCTAATACCAATACAATTGGGCGCTGTCTGTAGGGTTTGAGCTGCTGAAGAAGAAGGCGGACGCGTTGAAGATGCGCTTCCAGGCCATGCTGCGCGAGATTCAGAAGGTCTGGACCGAGTTACTGAGGCTCTACACCGGCTAAAGCCTGGTCACTTATGTGGAACCATTGCTTTTTTGTGGTATCTTATGGCCGTAGACCAAGATGTCCATGTCCACGGAGGCGTCGGAAGCCTTCTTTTCGCTGACGCAGGCCCAATACGCGGCTGGCGACTTCCGTAACAAGGTGATCGAGTCCGTGAGCACAGCGGAGATCCGCACGCAGAACCGCATCGACAACGTGGCAGGCGTGAAGCTGCCGGTGTTCACGGAGGTGGAAGTGAGTCGCGAGAAGAGCGACAACATCGGCCTCGCCGGTGGAGGTGGCAAGATCCAAAACTGCCGCGAGAAGTTCCGTGTGCTGCTGCGCGCACTGATTAAGCTGGCGTCACTGCAGGTGGGTGCTATGCAGCAAGTAGAAGAGGAGTTGTGGATTGGAAGCTGACAAGTGTGTTTGTGCTGTTTGTGACAGACCTCTTTTGTGACTCTGGATGAAGCCCTGAAGGTGACCAACCGCCGTGTGAATGCTTTGGACAACGTACGTGTCTTGTATTGCTGTAGTACTCCTCTTTCGTTCGTTACAGCTTGTGACCTTGCGTGTATCGGGCGCAATCTCTGCAGGTGACCATCCCTCGTATCGAGAAGACCATCTCGTACATCACGAGAGAGCTCGATGAGCTGGAGCGTGAGGACTTTGTGCGGTGCGTAATGATGCTAGCCTCTGCAGGCGTGTGTGATCTCACCAATAACGCGCTGATTCCGCTGGGAATGTGATCTCATGCTCACGTCTATCTGTGCGTGCTAATGGCTTGCAGCATCAAGAAGGTGCAGGCGAACAAGCAGGAGCACGAGAAGGTCACTCTGGCGAGGGCACGAGGTACGATACACAAGATGATGCGCAGCAAGGGTGCAAGAGCTCACAATGCCTTTGCTGCTTCTTTTGCGTTTCTGCAGATGCAGCCGAGGTCACCAAATCTTCGGCCGCTGTGGACGACGATCCGTTCGCGGACGTTGTGGCGTCGGACCGTGACATCCTCGCCCAGTACGAACCTTCTGCCGACGCAGACGTGGTGTTCTAACCGAGAGAAGACAAGCAGAGGAAGGGAGGGGGGGCTACTGGACGTGTTTCGCCCATTTGTCGTCGGGCAGTTTGCGGGTCCTGATTGCAGCTAAACTTCAATACAAGCGATGCACGGCCGTATCGGCCGTTGACTGCGTTTCACTATGGTCGTTCCCTATCCCTCGGTCATTCGAGTTCCTGGCCAGTCGTAGATGGCAATAATGGAGCCCATCGCCAAGCGGCTGAAGCAGTCCGCCGAGAGCGCCCTCCAGAAGAAGATAACAACAGTGGAGGAAGAGGACATCGCACACCGTATCAAGCGACTCGAAGCGGAGCTGCAGGGCGGAAGCGATGACTCCAGCGACTCGGACTCGGATTCCGACGATGACGAGGCGAAGGCGGTCGTGAATCTGTCCGCTTATGCTTCGGAGCGCATCGAGTCTCTGCCCGAGAAGCTGCTGCCAGCTGCAAGACCCTCGTCGAACCTGCCACCAGCCAAGAAGAAGCGCAAGAAATCGCAGCAGGAGGAGAACGAGCGAGCAGCCGACAAGGCGCTGGAGCTGCTGGGCGACGCGCTGACGTTCCCCAAGAAGGTTCCGTTCGCCTGCAAGCCGTGCAAGTTCATTGGCAAGGACCTGGAGGACTTCCAGGCGCATCGCACGTCCAAGGAGCATCTGGAGCGCGTGCAGACTGGAGGCAAGACGCTGACTTGTGTCCTGTGTAACAAGTCGTTCACGAGTCCCGCGCAACTGGAGGAACATCGTGCTGGCAAGTGGCACAAGCAGCGCGCCCAGCAGAAGAAGGTTCGGCACACGGTCAAGGTCTGCTACGACTTCATGCGCGGCGAGTGCAAGTGGGGCGATCGCTGCAACTTCGAGCACACGGAGACGAAGGCCATGCGCTCCGGGTGCGCGCTCGACAAGACCCGCAGACACGTGTGTGACAACTTCGCGCGTGCCAAGAACTGCCGCTTCGGGGACAAGTGCCTGTTCTCGCATGAAGTGGCAAAATAGTAGGGTCCAAATGATAGAAATCTAAGCCGCACTTGTTGTATCCATACCTTATTGGCTTGATCGGCTGTGTCTTCATGGTCAAACTTGATCAGAAGCCGGCCAGCTACAGTCCGAGCTGCTCCTGCACAAATGCCTCTACACGCGCAAGCGTAAATTCGCCATCCAGCCGGCTCGCAACGTCCACGACAGCTTCCTGCTGCTGACCGCGGAAGACCAAAACCACAGGAAGGTCTGCCATCTCGATGGACGCATCTGCTTCCTTGGCCACCATCGCTGCGAACTGCATGCAGTAGCCACAGCAAGTCGATTAGTGTTGCCAGCACCCTTGCAACCCCATTTGCAAACTACCAACCTTGACATGAACGAGCTTTCGTGCCAGTAGCTCGAGCTGCGCGTTAAGTAGACCGCAGGCATAGTTTTCGGGGTGATAAAGGTGCACGAGCATGTCACTGCCCGCCTCTGCTTTCGAAGTCAAGGCCACGAACTGCTCCGGCGTGACGAACTCAAGCTCACCGAAGACCTTGCGACTGCGTGCCGCTTCCTGCATTTGCTTCACGCGCAGCTTGGCATATTGTGCCAAGAAGGCATCGTCAACCAGCTCGCAGTCGCAGTCGGAGCCTCCGGCGCACTCGCATTCCAAGCCTGCGGTTGGATCCCGCGTCGACGGTGCAGCACTGACGGTGGCGCCTTTGGCGATACGATTGAGAACTGCCTCACGCTCCGCTTCTTTCCTCGCACGCTGTATCAAAACGTTGCTCAGCTGTTTGCTTCACCTTCCAGCAGCCACGAGCAGCTCACCTCTTGCTTCTGATAGCGTTTGTGGGCCTTGTAGTCGTTGATGACCCCCTTGGGTCCAGTATGTGCCGAGACGAAGTCGCGGCCCTTGCCACCACGGAAGCCGCGCGTGGGTTTCCCCCACGTCTCACCGTCCACAGGTTTCTGCTTCCACGGGCCCGTTGGGTCAGCCACCGAGTGCACCCGGTCCGTGATCTCTTCCTCGTCGCTGTAGCACAAGATCAGTTAGCTCCATAGGGAGTCTACTGCCTCAACCTCCTCCCTACCTGGCCTCCGAGTCCGAGTTCACACGGCCGCCCAGTTCGTCTGCGTCGCGGTCCTGAAGCACGTTGTGCTGCAAGAAGAAGCTCTCCATCGTCGTCTAGATCTCCTCTGCGTCGCTTTGGTGGTACGATCTCCGAGAAAATATGGAAGAGCCGAGGACATCAGTGGACATTCGTCTGAAAAAGGCAACAAGCATGTGACTCTGTCCTTGCGTTATTTAGTTACAGGCCCAGGTGGACATGCAGAATGCCAAACGCGTCTCAAGGAAACATGCAATTTATAAGCGAATGAAGAAAGAGCTAACTGCACAACTCTACAGAACGCTTTTGTCATTTTCCTGCTCCCAGGACGATCCATCGGGGCGGTTTTAAAAGCTGACTAGTTTGTCCTGCGCGCCTTCGTCCCGCTCCGTTCGACCGTATCCAGGGTGCCTGCATCTCCACTCTGCTGCGCGTCTTCTTCATACCCGCCTCTTGCGTCATGAGCTTGAATCTTGGCGATCCGAGTCCAACATCACTCCGCATACGACTCAACGAGACGCTTTAGCCCTTGCCCGACTGCTTCATGAGCCACTGGATGACCTGGTCGATGTTGACGAGGCGCAGCGCCGAGATGGGGATCACCAGCCACGGGTTGTCCACGATGTAGTCCAGGTTCAGCTCGCGGATGAGCTCCGGCTCGGAGATGTGAGGCTCCAGATCGATCTTGTTGGCCAGCACCAGCAGCGGCGTCGTCGCCAGCTCACTGCACGACAGCAAAAAAAGCAGCAGTTAGACCCCCTCTCGTATCCAGCAGCTACTCTGCAGCAACGCACCGGTCCTCTAGTAGACGGTGCAGCTCCTTCCTCGCCAGGGAGATTTGGTCGAACTGTTGCAAAGCAAACGTTAGGACAGGAGCAGCAACAGGCTGTCTATGTGTAGCAGGAGCGTACCGCGTTGGCGTCCACCACATATATAATGACGTCGCAGCCGCGCGTGTAGCGGCCCCACTCGCTCCGGTACTGTGCCTGCCCGCCGATATCCCAGCACTTCATCTGTACGCCTCCCTTTTTCACCAGTTTCACGTTCAGACCGATGGTCGGGCACGTCTCCACGGGGTGACCCATGGCCATCACGTTCAGCAGCGTCGTCTTGCCACTAGGAGAGAGAATCAGGAATCAGGTTTCGAGATGAGCGAGCCGCCGCCGTCTGGACGCACCTGTTCTCGAGACCCACGAGCACGACCTCAAGCTTCTTCGTGTAGAAGGCCTGCAGCATCTTCTGGAGGATGCCGCCCATGATGCTTGCTACTGCGTCGTTCGCTGCTGACTACCGCGTGGAGCTGATCCGAGATGACTCGACCCGCTCGCTTCTTCTTTCGTTCTGCCGGCTGGCAAGACCCCAGGGGCGTTTCTATCCGTGTGTGCCGCACACCACACTTCTGTCTCGATTAAGTACGTATTGTGCAAAGGACAAAGCTAAACGATCCACTTAAGTACGTGTTATAACGTCATCGTATGTTTTATGGTTTGTTTCTAAAATATCAAATGGCTGGTTTCTAAAGAGCCCATTTTCTGTCCAGCCTGATTTTTCGGAGTGTAACCGGTTACGCTTTTACAATAACCAAGCCGCAAAATTGAAGTCGAGGACACAGCATTTTGGCAGATACCGTGTCGCTAACTGCTCCCAAAGCACATCGACGAATGGACACTGTTCCCTATAGGGATCGCTTTGCTCATATACTCGGTATATATTATATTCTCTGCCGCCACGACAAATGCGATAATTAACTACTGGTACAGTATAATAGTCGAAAAACAAAAGAGACCACTAAACCAATTCCACGAATATTCCCCTCGGACGGCACAACAAAATAATTCTTCACCAAAAAAATCGTCAAGTAGCAACACCCCAGACTCAAGCTGACACCTTCGTATTCAAATGCCAACTCGTACGCAAGATACTGGTTTGCGCATGTCGGAAAGGATCGTCCCTAGTTTTGTCGTCCACGCACTTCTGGAACAAGGGTCTACAGACAGAAAAACAACAAGTATACGGATTCTCAAACGTTCACTGTTTGAATGGTTGTGCTCGTTCCAAAATTACTTCGTCGTGATTGCAAACTCAAGTGAGGCCAAATGAGCGCAATACGCCCGAGGTGGGTTCCGCAGGAACTCCGAACAGCCGCTCAACAAGACAATACCCAAGATGTTGATTGTACAGCTCCAGCGATGGCAAGCCTCAAGTCTTGGATCGATGACGAGCTGGTACTTGGTAGTAGTGAACCCGAACTTGCTTCGGCCCTATCAATAGTTCCTGCTTTTATACTTTTTTAAATAGGAAGTTCACCAGGAAATTGCAGCGTTACATGCTTCCTGCATTCCGCCTTAATCCACGCCAAACGCGACAGAAGACCGACAGTAGCGTACACAGATCAACCGTCAGGAGCGATGGGTGGCTTCTTCTCCAGGAACTCAGTGGCCCCGCAGCAACCGCTATCCGTAGTGGCGGCTGGTGGAGTCTCACAGAATACGAAAGCAACGAAAAACAAGCGGCACAAATTCAATACTTTGGTGCCAGAACCGCAAGCACCGGGTCAGCCTCCACAAAGCACATCCCAAAGTACGGTCACCTCAAATACTTCCGCGACAAAGGACAATTTGACCCGTGCAGATCTACGCGTGCAATTTTTGAAGGCTGTGAAGCGTGGAGACGTTCCTGAAATGGCGAACTTGCTGCAGCGATACCAGCAGTCAAGGCCTCAAAGCCCAGATTCTCACGAGGACGATAGTGAAGAGGGAGCCAACGAAGATCTGGTCAACATCCGAGGAATGTGGGAAAGCACGCCGCTGATCTCTGCTGCACAGTATGCACATTGCGACGCTGCGCTATGGTTACTGAGTCATGGTGCTAACCCACACGCTAGCAACGAAAAAGCCGTAACAGCGCTTCTGTTGACCAGTCTTGAGGGGTTGACACCCGTCGCCGTGCGACTTCTGCAAGCCGGCAAGACCATGTCTGATGCTTTGCCCATCGACAAACAGATTGGTGTTGTGTACAACTCGGCAGCGGACGTCAACGTGAGACTAAGCCCTCTTCTGGCAGCTAGCATGAATGGCCACGTGGACATTGTTCGACTCTTGCTAGATCACGGCGCCGCAGTAAACCAACAAGTGAGCATTATCGTTGCGTCAACAAGCTCCAACACTTCAGAGGGCTCTACCGCCCTGCTACTTGCAGCACGATACGGTCATGATAGCGTCGTGCCTCTTCTTTTGGAACGAGGAGCGGACTACAGTTTAGTTGACGGTGCAACCAATACTTCAGCGCTACTGTCAGCATGTGAGCACGGTCACGAAGAATGTGCGCTATTGCTTCTTGAATCGATGGTGTCAGGAACCAAGCCACGGGTTTCCAGCGACGCAGAGACCGAAAAATGGCAAGCTCCCAATCGCCAGGGCTTCACAGCCCTGCACTTTGCAGCGGCCAACGGGCTGCTGAAGGTGTGTGAGGTCTTGTTATCATCTCTAAAAGCACAGCAACAGACTCTCGAGGATGAGGTATTGGCGACTGCGTTTGTGAATGCCCGCGCTGGAGCTCGACGGGAAAGTGCATTGCTATTAGCAGTTCGAAAGCGTCAACACGAGGCGGCTCGAATTCTGTTGGAAGCGGGAGCTGACGCAGAACTGGCGGATCGAGGAGGAAACACAGCCACGCAAGTACTGGCGCGCAACAAACAAGACCAGTTGCTTCAGCTGTGCGAGGCCGCTATTAGTAAGTCACAGCGCCAGCTTTCAAGGGGATCTCCTACTATTGAAGATCTGCTACCTATGACTACGGGGACAGGATCACGCAAAGAAGAAGAGCTTAGAGAACCCGAATCACACGCTAAGCCTATTGCGGATGCTATTATCACGTCCGAGGGTGGTGTAGACGGTGATGACCGATGACCGAGAGCCTTCTGGTTGACAGGTTTGCGAATTACAATAGCTACGCCACGATGTGAGAAACCATCGTGGCTAGCGCGAAATCTAGCAGCATCGCATCTGCTGGGGTGGAATTGCTCGACCCTCGCTTTCTCGAAGCTTCAGAAACAACTTCAATGCTGCTCGGAGACGTCAGCAAATGGGAGCAACGGGATATGCCTATTGACTGCTACTTAACTCCACTTCACTTGCTTTCACTATGGTCTCCTCCGCCCTGGGCCAGCCACCCGATTCGGAGCCCGGTCTCTGGCACACGTCCAGCAGCTCTTCCCAACCTCTCACTCTTCATCGACCTCAGCTTGTTCTGTCGTCTCGGATGCTGCCGCTCGCCGTCTCCCTTCGCCGCCTGGCCGGCCGCTCGGCCGCCATGGCTGTGC
>JAHWLE010001556.1:0-10520 GCA_024679135.1 Phytophthora foliorum | reverse complement strand
GTGGGCTCGGACGGCGTGGGCGCCAAGCCGGAGCGCTCGCACTGCCTCGTCATCTACACGGGCGGCACGTTCGGCATGGTGCCCGACGAGAGCGGCGTGCTGCACCCGAGCAGCGGCTTTTTGGAGAAGAAAATGAGCGAAATGGACGAGTTCCAGTTCGAAAACATGCCCCGCGTGACTGTGAGCGAGTGGGCTGAGCCCATCGACTCGTCCGACATGTCCCCCGCGGACTGGGGCGCCATTGCCAGGGAGATCGAGGCCAAGTACTGGGACTACGACGGCTTCGTGGTGCTGCAGGGCACGGACACGATGGCCTACACGGCCTCGGCACTGAGCTTCATGCTCGAGTACTTAGGCAAGCCCGTTGTCATCTCGGGGGCTATGATCCCATTGCATTTCCCACACAGTGACGCTCGCCGCAACCTCATCATGTCGGTCATGTGCGCGGCCTCGCTCGCCATCCCCGAGGTGTGCATCTACTCGAACAACAAGCTGCTGCGCGGCAACCGCACCACCAAAGTGGCCAACATGTCGGTGGACGCCTTCCACTCGCCCAACTTCCCGTCGCTCGCGGTCACGGGCGTCGAGGCCATTGTGGACCAGCCGCTGATATTGCCGTACCCGCGTTCGCGCTTCCGCGCGTTTACCAACTTGTCCACCAACATTTGCGTCTTCCACCTTGTGCCGGGCTTCGACGACGAGTGCATTGAGGCGTACATTGAGCGCCACAATGCCACCAAGGACAAGGGCAAGCGGAAGGCCGTGGTGTTTGCGCTCTACGGAACGGGCAACGCCCCGCTGCAGAAGGATGGCTTCCTGCGACTGGTGAAGCTCGCTATTGACTCGCACATTCCGGTGACCATCACGTCCCAGTGTGTGCAGGGCCGCACGCAGCTCGACACGTACGCTACGGGCGTGAACCTGCTGAACATGGGCGTCATCACTTCCTTGGACATGACGATCGAGGCTTGCGTGGCCAAGCTGGCCTACCTGATGGGCAAGGGCTTCGAGGGTAAGGAACTCAAGTCAAAGATGGAGACGGACCTGCGCGGCGAGCTGTCCATCGTGGACGCCGTTGCAAACGGCGAAGAAATGAGCCGCACGCGTCAGTACCGCAAGACTGTCGTCCGCAGCTTCGCCTCGCACTAAGAAGCCAGGAAATTGAGCAGCGCACGAACGCCATTAATGTTGACACGATATAGAATAGTACTTGAATTTCTACGACCATTTGCGTTGACTTCGAGGAGCTTGCTGTTCCTTCCCTACGTCTATTACTCTTCACTACAATCTTTTGTCTGTCAAACCTTTACTACCTCTACGTCTAGCTTTTCATACGATATCCTATTCCTACTTCATGTTCTGTTCCCCACTACGGCACTGCTCACGGAGGACTCATAATACTCTCATTGTTCGCGTCGACATCACTGGACAACAACGAGCTGCGGTATGCGCTTAGTCCCGAGGGTTCACGACGATCACAAGCACGCTCTGTCCACCAACGGCAAGTAAAAATCACGAAGCCCACCAACGTGCAGTACACCAGCACCCCCAACACCGCCGCGATCGCGAATGTCACCACCCACAGCACCACAATGGCACTTTTCTCCGTCAAGAAGTTGGTGGTCGTGATCTGCACCGCGACGAAGCCACATGCCACACAAAGTGCTAGAAGCACCACGACGAGCACTACTCGACCCTTACGAGTGGCTGAAGTTGCATTATAGCCTGCGATCACAGGCCGAACAGGGCCATCACGACGTGCAAACAACCCAAACACTTGGCGATCACGGTAAAACGTGACCAGAGGCTCCGCGAGCAGCACAACCACCGGAATGCACACACCGATAATCACAGCAGCCAGCAGGAAGGAGGCATGGCCCATTCCACATGAACACTCGAGTGCTTCGCGTACAATGCGGAACGTAATGTCGCTGTTGCTGCTGCCCTCGACGGTTGTGGTCTGAAGACGTCTGCTACTCCCATCGCTTGCAGTTTGACCGTCCGAGCGGATGCAAAGGCTCTCATCTGTAGCTGACTCCACGTCCAGAGCGCAGATTCTCAGCACACACGTTATACACAGCCACGAGATGTTGTCTGCCAGCTCCCATTCAAACTGGAAAACGCTGCTGGCATCACTGGATCCCGAAGACGAAGATGACGACACATTGCCTGCAATAGTGTCAAAGGCCCCGTTGTCAGCGCTGAAGTCCACTCGAAAGTTTTGAAGGCCCGGGTCGATTCCAGAGATCAGCGTCACATGCCACTCGATGAGCATAGTAGACGACAAGCTGTAGACGGCGCCGTTGACAGGCTCCGTCAGTGTCACTTTCACTGTCGAGCTCTCAGAAGCAACCGACCCCGACGTAGACTCGGACGCCGAGTTTGAAGCTGAACTTGAGCTAGAGCTTGAGGTATCAACTTCTTGCGATGACGAGCTGGATGTTAATGATGAAGATAGTTCAGATCGCGAAGAGGATGCAGAGGTCGAAGCTGAATTTGATGAGGACGAAGTCGATGGTGCTGACGTAGTCGAGGGTGATGGTGTGCTGGGTGACGATGTTCGCGCCTGTGACTGCTGAGCTTGGTCATTTTGAGATGTGGATGCCGACGATAAGGACGACGAGCTGTTTCTCTGCACTTCCGTAGCGTGTTTGTTGGCAGCAATTTGAAGAATCTGGAAGATAGCTTCAATAGCTGTAAATGTGCCATCGGAGTCAGCAGCGAGATTGACTGCTGTCCCTGCAGCTGGAAGATAACACACATAATTGGAGGCTGGGGTGCACGAGTTGGTGCTTGCACTGCACGTCCACCCAGTTGGGCAGCTCCCAGCGACGCACTTCTGCGGCACTTCACCAGGAACACATTGAGCGACAGCATTATCCGTCCCGGACCGGCACGTTGAACCTTCAGCACACACTGAGGATACAGCACTGCAGTCTGCGTAGAATGGCACGCATTTCACGTCCTCAGCTACCGTATCACCTAAGCCGTAGGTAGTAGCTAGGGCGGCAGTTCTTCTACCTCCACGTAGACTGCATGGAGATCCTTCGGACCCATCAAAATATGCCGATGTTGATAATTCTTGCGCAGTCGTTTCCAATTGCCGGTTAACCACAGCGACCGGCGCATCCAGTACCTCCGTGCAGCAGTCTCGAATTGCAAACAGTCCACACAGCACCAGCGCCACCACTACACAAAACATTCATAAACAAAACCATCAAAACAGCATAACATGTTAGTTTTCGCCCACTTCACCATGCCAACGATGCTTCTGACGTACCCAAGGCAACAAGTAACACGAGCAAGCGATCGCCGCGCTTGTACGGGTGATGTCGATGCGCCGCGCAGACACCAAATAATGGGTGAGCATTCTTCCTACAGACAAATATGTGAGTGCTATCCCAGCTCACCACCTTCCGCCGCTAACGTACATGTAGATCCGCAGATCAGAGCACCACGCATTTCGCATCCGCACACGTTGTGCAGCGAACGCCTCCTTCGCCCTTGCACCTGAGTCGGGCGCTTCGAGCGGATCATCCGCGTCTTGAGAGTTGTCATCGTCGATAGCTGGTACACTTGGCAGCGCGCTCTCCGGTCCTTCGACTGGCCGGAGCTCGCTCAGAATTCGACTGCGGCGTTTCTTCCTCGGTCTCCGGTCTCTTGGCTTGTCATTCTCCGGTTCTTCCTCGCTCTTGCGCTCGTCGCTATCTCTGCCCCGTGCACACTCGTCATCCGACGGTCTCACCTCCTCGGGCGCCAGCAGCGACCGACGCGGTAGAAAATCCCCAATTGATCGTCGAGCAGGAGCTGATGTCGAAGGAGGCGAGGACGGCCGAGGTGGAGGAGGCGCTGCCGGGCGTCCAGGCTGTCGAAATGGAGGCAGCATCGATGGTCTCGGCCTCGGTTCAGGAGAAGGTTCCGGACTGCGTTCAGCGAGTTCTAAGGCGTCTTCGACTGCCGAAACGCGAGACGTCTGCTCCATTTTTCATGCGGTCGAGTGCGTGCACGATCGGTTCCGACGCTTGCAGTGACGAAAGATAAATGAGCGGAAGATGTATCGCGATGATGGACAGTCCCGCCTGACGTGTGGCCCGTTACAATGTCAACAGAAGGAGGCGAGTGTGCCGTCGACTGACCCGCGACTCACGGTCTCTGCTCCTGGGGTGGCTGCGATTGATCGTTGCAACGTCGTTCGTTGCAAGCACCGTGAAGAGGAGAGTTTTCGAGGTCTTCGTGCACTGCCAGCTGCATGGATTCCTGTGCAGGCCGAGATGTCTCGAACGAATTTCATTGAAGCGTGAGTGCTCGACACCTCTTGCGGCTCCTTCGCCACGTTGACAAAAGGGTGGAAGTCTCTCGTGGCGATCTGAGGAACGAACGGCTCCTGCATGATCTACATGGCTACGGTTTCTAAAATCACGAGCTTGCTCCGTTCAGATGGCTGCCTCGTCAACGTGGCGCTCGTATTGATTCAAGTGGGTGCCTTTTGCGTGGCGGTGCAGTCTAAGATTGGTGTAAGGTAGGCACCAGCAAGTGATCAGGACATGGTAAAAGCAAGGCGGTGGGAAGTAACTTGGTTGCGTTTTGCATCGATTGACAAAGTTACAGCCCGCGTTTGTGGCAACGGGGCGTCTACAGCAGCTTGACGAACTTGCTCAGCTCGAAGTACGTCGGGTTCTTGTTCCAGGCGTACAGAGTTCCATCCACTTTGGTGTACCCCAAAGCGGCGTAAAATGCCTGTGGCTGCTGGTTCTTGGCGCTTGTCGTCAGGAACAACCTCTCGATCCCGTGCTCCTTGGACCAACGCTCGAGGTGCACCAAGAGCTTGCGGCCGACACCCATGCGGTGGCACTTGGGGTCCACAAACACACGCCGAACTTCTCCCACGGCTTCGGATCTGCGCTGCAACCCGACCATGCCCACTACTTTGCTCGACCCGTCTTTCGTCGCTGTCGCGACCCACAAGTTGCCGCCAGGGGCCATGTGACTCGCCTCAATGTCGGCGAAATCGTTCGTCAGGTCTTCTCGAAGCCGTTCTTCCCACAGGTAGCGGTAGTCGAGGTTGTCATCAAAGTCCATTAACCCCTCCACGAAAATCTTGGTGATGGATGCGTGGTCTTCAGGGCGATACTGCCGGATATCGATCGCCTCCTGCGTCTCGGCCGTCATGACTTGAAAACGATTCTCGAGTGGTGTGAATGGAACGGAGTAAATAGCTTAATGAAGTTGAAGCGGAGTGTCACTAACTAGTCGAAGAGTATTACGTGTGGGCTTTGGTTTGCAGGCATGACTAGGATAGGTCTCATCTCAAGAGAACTATCTTCTGGTGACTAAATGCACGCTCATCTAAACACTGCGTTTGGAAGTGCCAACACTCTCGTGCATTCATTGATGCATCATTGCTTATGCTCAAGCCTATAGCTGCTTGACGAACTTGGCCACTAGGAAGTACTTGGGGGTTCTCCCAGAATCGCACAATTTCATCCACTTTGGTGTATCCGAGAGCGCCGTAAAATGCCAGCGCCTGCTTCTTCTTGGGGTTCGTCGTGAGTAACAAGCTTTCGATTCCATGCTGTCTCGCCCAGCTCTCGAGCTGTGCCATGAGCTTGCGCCCGATACCCATGCGCTGACAGTTCGAGTTGACAGTTCGAGTCGACGAACAAGCGTCTCACCTCACCTACAGTCTCAGATCTGCGCTGCAGCCCTATGATGCACACCACTTTGCTCGACCCGTCTTTCGTCGCTGTCGCGACCCAGAAGTTCCCTCCTGGAGCCATGTGACTGGCCTCGATGTCGGCGAAATCGTTCGTCAGGTCTTCTCGAAGTCGTTCTTCCCACAGGTAGCGGTAGTCCGGGTTGTCATCAAAGTCCATTAACCCTCCACGAAAATCTTGGTGACGGTGGCGTGGTCTTCAGAACGATACTGGCGCCTCGATCTTCGGTCGTGGTAGCGGTTGAGAGGGGTTCTTAGCTTGCATTGTCTTGGTGAGTCAAATGCAAGAATGAAGAGTATTCTCCAGCTCGCATCGGTTCGTAGCACGAAGGCAGTCTCACCTCTAGAGCGTTAGGCTGTCGATGTTTGGAAGAGTAAATCGATGGGGTGAACGCCACTATGGCTGACACGCATGATCTTCTGGCTGTCATTGAGTCAGCGATCTCGACATGCGTGATGGTGAACGTCCTGTAATCGCAGATGAGGTGACGCTGAGCGATTGTTGCCGTGGTCATCATGTGTCGAAAACTGCTTTCTTGAGGTTCATGCTGTTGGGCTTTGAAGGGGAAGCAGTTCGCAGGGGTGAACTCGATAAACGAATACGCTTTCACTCTTAGTTCAGACGTCTATGATCTAGATGGATACTCCCGTCTCACTGATGTACTTGGAAGTCTGCGAAGCCTGCTGCAGCAGCGACTCAATCGTCGAGTGCATGTCGGAGGCCGAATAAAGGTGTGATGAGAAGCGCGAGCTCTGGCTACTTGCGCTTTGGCTGGACGTAGTGCTTTCATTGTCACTGTCGTATTTCCACGTCGATGATCCGGGACCACCCATGCCAGCAAAGCCAAGACCACGAACCTTGGCGTACGACAGATTCGTGAGCCGATCCATAGTCTCAGCTTGAGACAGCGGCGGAGAGTCGACCACGGACTCACTGTCAATATCGTACAAGTCGACGATTGAATCAGCTCGTCGAGTGCTGCCTCGCGAATCGCAGGAAGACCCGAACGAGTGACCAGCACGCGCACGAGGCTTGAGGAAGGCGTGAGACTCGAGTGCCAACGCCTCGAGGCGGGCACCGATCTTGCGTAGCAAATCGCCGACACTGGACATCCATTCCTTAGAGACGTGGCTGCTCGCAGGCACATGATCCCGCTTCCACAAGTCGAGCGTGGCCACGCAATACGCTTCTCCTTGACTATATAGCGATCCACTGGTATCGGCACCGGATGAGTAGATAGGGAAGCTAAACAGCGACACAATTCCCTGGTCCGTGTGGAGCGGGTGGGCACGGAAGCGCGGGTCATGCTCCATATCCGCCACGAAGAAGGGCGAGCGGTGGTGCACCGCGTACGAGCTAACGCTTTCTTCACGAGGAACGACGTCATCTATCGTCACGGGAGACGCCTCGAGCTCCAGGAAATCGTCATCAAGGTCAAGCTCGGGTTTGTTGGAGGCCGTCAGAAGGCAGTACACTTCGAAGTTGCCAACGATGTTAATACTGCAGCCATGCCACTGCGAGGCCACTTCCAACACGCAACGCGCCAGCCCCTCTAGCTCGCTATCATGCCTGAGGAATACCAGGGAGCGAGCATCCACCTTGAGGCCAGACACCTCAACGTAACGAGCGCGAGCCTTCTCAGCAGCAGAGCGGTTGATCGGGGCCTTAGGGAATATGTTGTACCAGTTGTAGTCGAGTTCATAATCTGGTTCAGGCGTCTTGAGCTGCACAAACTGAATCTTGGAGCCTCGGTACGAGCTCGCCCGGGGCTTCACCACCTCTTGCTGCGACTGCTGCACTTCGTCCAGCTTTTCCTCGGTGGAGTACAAGGAATGTGTCGGCGGTGTTGATGACAGAGGTGTGATGAAGTTCAAAGGCCTGTGGCTGCGGGCTGCAGGCTTCGTTTGCGGGTCGTCGAGCAATACGGTCTTCGCACGTCTAGTACGCATGGACTTGGCCACAGCAGATTCGTCTTCATCAGCAAAGTCCGCGCGCCCACTCAAAGTAGCACGTCGAACGTCCGGAGTTGCCGCAACAAAACTGTTGGTGGTACTGCCATTCGACGTCGAGCTAACAACTGACCCTTGCGAGAGCTGTGACTGTCGTGAACGTGCTCGCCGCCGATCGGGAGTCTTCGAAACACTAGAAGCCAATGAAGGATCTAATCCCAAGTCGATCTGAACACGACCAGAAGCCCTCGGAGTTGCTGCAGTGGAAGAAACATTACTTGATTTGTGCTTCGTGACCAGCGTTTCCAAGCTCGGGAACTGGACAACACTCATCTGCTCCGGCGACACCACCACTTTCCCAGAGTCAATCGAGGACTTTCCATCATCGTGCGCGGCTTCGGTCGCGGCCTTGTGCATCGCAGCAACGTTCGCAGTCTCGCCATACAAACACTGCGAGCACACGCGCTTCTTGCGCCTCGAGAGCGACGGCGCAGCCGCCAGTACAGACAAACACTGGTTGCACACCACCTTCTCGCACGCTTCGCAGTGGCGCTTCCACCGGAACGGGCCGAACTTGCGGTGGCAGACCCCACAGGCCCGTCCGCCAGCAAACATACTCCCCCGCAGCATATTCGGGTCGCAGTCCTTGGGGTCATGCTGCGGCTCTCGACGCTGCTTCTCCTGTCGATAGGACTCAATAAACGGCTCCAGCCGCGTAAGACACAGTGCGTCATGTCGAAGTCTCTGCTTCTGCAACGCCTCCTTTTCCATCTCCGGGTTCAGCGAGCACGTGAGCACCACTTCCAGCGTCACGGAGCTCTCCTTGTCCTGGTCCATAGGCGGCATTTCTTGGATAATGTACGTGATGCTAAAGTCGCTCGTGGCGAGTTTCTCGGCTCGAAAGTCCGGTCGTCTCTCTGCGAACGCCGGCGCACTCACGGGTCGATACAAATGCAGCAGCGACGGCACCGACGCCGTCGTAATTGGCGTTTCCTTCTTCTTCTTGCTCGTGTCCGAGCGCTGCAGCCTCGTGGCCAGCGTGTACCCGAGCAGCACGAAATTGTCGACCTTTTCCAGCGAGTTCTTGCTCTGTTTCTTGGCTGTATACGGCTCGAGACGCGCGTACTGCAGCGCCACGTTCTCCCGCTCACTCGTGGAATGCTCCAGCGTCGAATACCGCGCGATGCGGCCGCCCGACACGACCGTGGCCGGCAGTAGCCGAGCTAAGAGCGAGGGCGTGTCATCCCTCCCTAATAACCCCGTCTGAGCCGTTAGTACTGCTTCCACTTCGGCCAAGGACGCGGATAAAGGTTTCACGGCCCGTAAACTGTAGGAATTGATATTTTGCCGTCGCGCGCTTTCGTAGAGTTTCGCGGCCTCGTCGGGCAACGCGCCGATCCGTTTCCAGCGCATGGGCTGGAAGACCTCCTTGGCGCGCGCGCGGCCACAGAACCGAGCCTGCTGCTCGTCGTCCACGGCCGAGAGCGCCATGTCCCCAAGACGGTCAGAGCGCGAGTGAAGCGTAGCAGAATGGAGCTGCTCGAATGGCTCGGAAAGTGCAGGTTGGAATAGAGAAGAGTCAGAAACAAGTCGGAGGCGAATTGCGATACTTGATCCTGTGTATAAGGATGGAGAGGCGGGTGGGTAGATTGGGTATGTGGAGGTGGAGGGATAGTGGAGAGACTCGGAGATGTGATGGCGGGAGTGGGAGATCACGGTAAACGGGTTACGACCACACGGCAGCCGGCTCGCCTCTGCCGGCGCCACGTACTTGGCCGGGCCGACGGTCGCTCATTTATATCACGTTTAAACACTTTTTGATGGACTAGATGTTTGAGAACGAGATAAATTTGCTCGCTCGATTGCACGGATATTATCTGTCGGATAAGCGGTGGGAAGCTTTTGCTGCATTACATTTATTATAAGCTTACATGATGAGGTTCTTGCATTGCGTCAATTGTCCCAGGGATCACCTCGTGCCCAAGATTGTGGACGGAAGGCGCTGTGCGATTTGAACTCAAGCTACATGTATTGCTACAGTACCGGGACCTCCACTGGAGGCTCCAGTGCAGAGTGGGAGCCGTGAGCGTCTTACCCGGTGGTGTAGACTCTACATGTACACCGTAGAGGGGGAGTCCTGGAGGCAGTAATCGATGGACTGGCTGCGTGTGTCGGTCCGTTCGTCGAGGATGTTGAACTTTCCACAGTCTTTGGGGGTCAATCAAGTAGTTACATTAATGAACCTTATGCAATGGCCATCAGCTCAATCCGATAAGGGACGAGGAGAGGCGGGTTTTTCTTGCTCTTCTTGCCGCTTGTTCTTCAAAGGACGAAGTGAGGAACGGGTGGCTTGTGGCCGGCAGGCCAATCAAGCGGACACCGGTATGTCTGGTAGTGTAATTTCATGTGGAAAACATAATTCCCTTGCCTTCGCCCATGGAATACACCGTTTGCTCTACATGTATCTCTAGGTATATCCACGGATAATCCATGGATAATAGTCGAGCGAAGATGAAAAGTTTTATTGTACGCCGCCACCGCTGATAAGCTCACACTTTTTCGCCAGCAGGACCGTGACGACGAGATGGGGATGCAAAGGACTGGTGGCACATGGCTCAGGCTGTGGACGACACAGCCCCCTGTCCTACTTGAAGTATTCTGGAACAGCCACAATTTCCAAATGGCTGCTCGAACCATCTCGCTTGATTTGGGCAACGCTCGCTGCTGTTGCTGTGCAGCAAGTTCACTACATCAGGCTTCCCATTTTCAGCAGCGTTACCGGTCACTCGATGCTGCGAGAAGAACTTTTTCGTATCTGCAAACCACACTTAATCGCTCGCGATAGCGTCGGCAACTC
>JAHWLE010001555.1:0-10521 GCA_024679135.1 Phytophthora foliorum | reverse complement strand
GGCGCTTGACCCTACAACGGACATAACGGATAGCGTGCGTCGACTGACTGCTCAACTGCCGCGGAAGGTCTGATCAGCGATGGTGGCGCTGCGTCGGCCTACAGAAAGCTCCAAGGCGGCGGTGGCGGCTACCACTAAGTCTCTGTCGGCAGTGTCATTGACAAAGAAGACTGTACGTCTTCTTCCATGATGATGTTCGTGTTTGTCTTGAACTAATCTCTATGTTGGTGTCTGTCTTGCAGAATACTCTTGTATCAGATGTGGAAGAGCTCAAAAACAACCTCGAGGTGAGTAGTCAATTCTCGTGAGCTGGTGGGCAGGCCACTAAACGGTGGTCTCGTGGATGTAGATTCAAAGCCGAGAAGTGACGCAACGCGATGAAACACTGCAAGAACTCGTGGGCAAGGTACTGCCCATCTAGTTTTAAAAAGTGTTTACTATGCTAATCTTGTGATCAGGTGGACATGCTGCATGATGCCTTCAACTCGCTATCTGACGTCTTCACATGTGAAGTCGGTAGGTAGTTTTGACTTTGTTGTGGAGAGTTGGTTTTGTTTTGATATTGGCCACTTGTCTTTTCAGAGGAAATGCAGAAGCAGTTTGCCACTACAACATCTCAACTGCAAGATCGAGTGGCCAAATTGGAGGGCTCCATTGGACTGTTGGAGTCTCAAGTGCCTCGAATGGATGGAAAACGCCGTCAGCTTCAAGAGACTTCAGAGCGACGCTTCCTTAGTGTGCAAGAAACGTGCTCGAAACTTGAGATGGCTCTGTATGAATCTCAGGCAGAGCTTGCTCTCGTGAAAAATACCACTGACGATCTCATGACACGAGAACGAGAGTTTGCGCACTTGCAAAAGTCACTGCAGATCTCGCAAGAAGATGCGACGGAGGCCTTAAAAAGACTCAAGGAAGAGAGCGGCCAGCTTCAAGTCGAGCTCTTCGCACTGAAGGAGCAAAGTAATGGAGCTACAAGTACAGTTGCAAGCGATGTCCAAGTTCTGGCAAAAGAATACTCAGTCCTTCGGAGCACAGTTTCGAAGCAACAAGCTCAATGGCTAGGCAAACTGAATGCACTGCAGGAGACGATTGATCGACAGGGTAAAATGGACAAAACGCAGCTCAGTCAGCGCGTAGACGCGCTCTCAGATGCAGTGGTCACACAAGAACACCGTACGAAAGACGCCGTAGACAACTTGTTGAAAAACCACGTCAGAATCCGATGTGCAGTCGACGAAGGCATGACGATCTGCTCACGTGAAATTCGCGCTCTCAGCAACGAAGTAAAAGCTGCACAGGTCGATCAACAAGAGAAAATCGACCAGGTGGTTGAGCAAATGGCGACGAATTCCATTGAGTGCGGCCAGCGCCACGAGGATTTGCACCTCTCGCTTCGATCAATAGCTCACCGCCTCAAAGTCACACTGTAGCGAAAATACCTCATTCTTTTCAGGTGATCAATTGTGATCTCTTCACACGTAGAAGGCGCCGGTGGGGTTCTCGTTCACGGGGACCGCTTCAGGTGCGACGTATTTCTTCCTGTACTTGTCCTTCAGCGACGCATACTTGCTCGAAATATCCTATACACACCATCGCAAAGTCAATCAAAACATCCTATACACGCCATCGCAAAGTCAAAATTCGAGTCCCACTTTTTCCGTCTTGACTGCCAAAAGTTCATCGTCCAAATCCCGCAGTGTACTCAGTTGACTGTAGTGGTATTTCCTGTGACGTCGTGCTCGATACAGCTCACTGCTGCAGCAGAATCTCAGCACTTCCATCACGAAGAGCGCCAAAAGTCCGTAAGCAGGAATGAATTTGTCCTCTTCCAATTTTCGCAGCTGGTCATCTGTGATTTTTAATTCTTGTTGGTGGTGCCGCAAAAAGTGGTCGATTGTGGCTCCTTGTGTGAAAATCACAATAGCCAGTGCCAATTCTGCCACCGCCAGCAGAATCAGAAGCGATGACGAGCACGACAGACACACGGAGCAGCTGCGGTTGGAAGCCCCGCACCAGCTCATAAGCACTGACAGGATCAGCAGACCCCCCACCGTTAATATGGGTACATAGAGCCACGCGGGGGCGTAGTGGTTGAGCCCTGCAGCGTTAAAAGAACACAAATAAGATTTAAGAATATCACGTCGTATTGAGTTATTTCCCGTACCGATGTACAGGCTGTAGACCGTGAGTGCCACCCCACACACGAGGTCCACACCGTTGAAGACGAAGAGCGCGCTGCCGGAGCAGCACTCGCTGCACGAGTCGCCGCACATGCTCCTGGGTATTTTTGATATTTGTACAACGTATTATTGGATTTTTCTCTAGGTTGGATCATCATGTTTTGAACATACTATTGTGGACCAAACACCAAGTTGAAGTGAGCGATGAAGATCCTTTTGGGACTTGTCCTTTTGGGACTTGGTTGTCGAGCATAGAGAGCGGGGACTGTTTCAACTGTCTAACCAATGGATGTTCAATGCAACTTCATATTGGTTCCAACTTGTTTACTAGAAATACTTTACTTTCCACGTGGGTCTATCGTTTATAAGGACTAGGAGGTGGTTCTCTATGCTCGCTCGCTCGGCACGGGGCAGCTCTGCGTTCGAAGTGCCATTTCCGGGCTGTTTGCACGTCGCGAGCGCATTTCGCGGTACTTGAGAGCCTTCTGGGCGATGAGCGCGTTGCGCTCTGAACTTTCGGGGCTCAACGCAATCTCGACCAGGCGCTCGGCCTTGGCGAGGGTCTCTCGCTGGAACTCTTCGTCCTGGAACACCACGCCGTCCGACGTCCGCACGTACAGCTCCGTCATGGAGAACCGTGGAATTGTCGCCGACTGCAGCGCCGCTTGAAGTTTCGCAGCTGCTTTCGTGGATCCCTCGGAGCGCGAGCGCCGTCGAGGAGCCATCCCCGAGTCCGTGGGGCTCGTGGTGGCGGTGCCATTCATGGTGTGTAAGAAGCTCTCGTGCCCAGCAGTCGGTGAATCCGATAATGACCCTGTAGGCACTGGAAGGCAGACAACGTGCGTTACGCGGCAGCGAAAGGCTGCGGAATTTTTTCCCTGAAAAGGACTCCGAGTCAACACTAGCACGGGCCGTTACCGGGCGCAATGGATTCTCGATCGACCACGGCACTGGAGTCGTAGGCGTCGCGTGGACAATGGGTCTGAAACGCCCTCAGATCTGGTCAAGTGATCAAGCCACCCGGTGGCGCCAGCAGTGCTGGCCAGTGCCCGAGTGCGATCTGCGTGCAAACTAAGCAGTACGTGCCATCAAGAGGGCGTGTGGTTTCTTCCACAATCCACACACGCAGGATGACTCCGCTTGTCCGGAGCTGGCACCTCCAAGTCGCCGGCTGTGGTGAGTCACCACTGGTAACTCAGGCAGCCTCGCAGCCGTTGTCCTCATCGCGCATTTATCGAACTTTATGCGCGCGATGGTCTCTTCAGCTAACGGAGCTGTAATCTTGGGCGAGTTCACAAAAAGGATGACACTTCTGTTACAGAAGTTCTATCGGAAGGAGGAATCGCGAATTACTCGGGATGGTTGACGCCTTACTTTGCTATCGATCCGTGCACAATTGTGGTTGCCAGCACATCGTAGCATTTCGGCTCGAGTGAGAGTAGAGAAGAACGCAGCTCTGCCCAAGTCATCCATGGAGTCACGCTGCTTTGTGTCTTCTGCAATCATTGCTGGCAGCAGAGAGCATCGGCGGTTCTGCCAACCTCATTGATGGACTGTTGGTTCTACCCCAACAGCAGCGATCATGTCAGTTTCGCCTGTTCCGATTCTTCTAGTGAAATACAAGCATCTTGCACTTACAGGCGTTGTAACTGCTCATCTTTGCATGAACTTCACTGGGGTGGCAAGCCTCACTTGTTTGGCAGCGAGTAGCTGTCATGCACAACATAACACGGGCAGTGTCTTGTCTGGAGCTGCTACACCCGTCGCTCTCGTATGTTCAGCTTGAGCTCTTTGCTGGACAGGGATCGATAGATGGAGCCGTCCCTCTTGCTAGCACCTGACTTTGCTTGAAGAATCTTCAGGATGACGACCAGATAGTCTAGAACTTCAACAAAGGTCCCCAGCAAACTTGATTGTCTTAAAATCTTTGCTCGGCCCTGTGTCCTCGCCTAGCTCGACTTTGGCTTGAACGCTGCAGGCTTGCCCTCCTTCAGCTCCTGGAGCTTGAAAACAGCAATTAGACCCGCCTATCACAACCATAAATATACACCCATCAACACAATGTTAGCAGGCAAAAGCAACCAAAAAGGATGAACCTTCACGCATCCACCTACTCGATCGAGGATCGTCTTGGTGACTTTTCCGTTGTCATCGATTGGCGGCAAGCGCATAGCCTCTTTGCCGTCTTGAAACAGGATGAATGTCGGCAACTGCCATGACGATGTTGACACGCTGATCCGGTTCTCCACAGCCAGGTCCGACCACTTGTTCACGTCGACCTGACCGAACTTCAGCGAGCTCGATGAGTACCTGCTCCACCGTATTCCGGTGCCACGCAAAAGGTGTCATTCAACAAATCGCAGCAACAATACACTAGCAAGAATAACCATCTCACCTGAGAGAGAGGTCGGCGAGCATGGGTTCGTGCTCGACGCAGGCGTCACTCCAGTCGGCGTAGTAGAAAACCAGCCACGAGTTGGGAGGCCCCTTCTTCTTCGCGCCAGAGATTTTCTTGATCATTTTCTCCACCGTCGCCGGATCCAGGTCGACGATCTTTGACGGACCCTCATACTTGGGCTGCCCCACCGCTGCAAACAGCACTACACAGCAACAACAACAAAATAATCAGCACTCGAGCGATATTACCACAACTTTTCTAAAGAAAATGGTCATATTTTACCTAGGCAGACCACCGCGTACCACCCGAAAAGAGTGATATCCAAGTAGTAAAGCGACGCCAGTACAGCCAATTTGCCATACATGAAAAACAACGCAATGGCGCCGTCCACGGTCGCTTTTTTGCGGTAATTCAGCAGCCACGAACCCAACGCCAAGAGGAAAATCTCGTACTCCTACAATAATACCAAATATAACATTAAATACACCCAAATAAGAATAATAAGATTTTTTTTTTACCAGAGGCAAGTTGAGGAAGTTCTCCTTCTCTTGCAGCGCCTCACTCGCGCGCTGGAAGCGGATGGGCGCGTACATGAGCAATGCCACTGCGTTGCAGACGTAGTAAGGGGCCAGGAAGCGCATCCACATGCGCACAGCCTCAGGCGCCTCGTCGGTCGCTGTAGGCGCCATCTCTAGAAAAAAAAAACGTATTATATTACGGTAGCGTATTATATCCTTCGTGTACCATTACACCAAATCTGTGACGTGTGGTGCCAATTCGGTAGAGCATGCAGCAAATCAAAGTGACATCATGTGCTCGGAGCTTCTGGCAGGCGCCGGCCTCTTCGTCTTCAATGGTGTGGACCTGGTCGCGGGCATTGCGCTCTGCGTCTACAGCCTCTACATTGGCAGCAACCACTACGCGCCCATGTGGCTCTACGGTGCGATGTGAGATTGGGTTCTTCACGTCTCTTCCACGGTCTCATTTGTGTCATTTAGTGCCGTTGCTGACTATTGGGGGCCTTCTGGTGGTGGCGTCGCTCATGAGCTGCTGCGGACTGGCGTTCCGGAGCTGTTCCAGTTGTATGGCGCGGTCGTCCGACGTACTGGGGTGGGTGTCCCTGGCTGAGTTGGGGCTGGCCGTCGTCATCTTCACGCAAGGAGCAACCATCGACAAGTTCCTGCGTGACCACAGCAGCGAACTGAAGCTCAGGTGGGCGGTGCTGGTGACGTGCTTGGTACCTTCGTACTGCTAACTTTTTTGTGATGCAGCGGAGATGAACTGGCTCAGTTCGAGCGCCACAAATTCTATCCCGCGTACGCGCTGCTGGCGCTGTGCTTCATGGAAGCTCTGCGTCAACGCTACAGCACCACGCTGCACAATGCGAGGCTGCGTCGTCAGTACCAGTACGAAATGCTGGCCTGAAGCTAGCTTTTGTGGCGCCAGCAGAGCAGATTCAACCTGTATTGATGGAACTAAACGTGCAAGAAGACGACTCTAGGAGCAGCCTCGCTAATGAATCGTATTTCGGCCTCCGTCGTCGTTTGCGTGGCCGTTGGAAGCTGGCTTATTCGCAACTTCTGCGGACTCGGACGTGATAGCTCGAGGTCGTGATGACTGTGTTTTCTCGGGCCCCACCTTTTTCTCCCTTTTGCCGCCCAGCCCAAACAATTCGAAGCACTTGTTGGTCCAGGATTTCACAGTGAGCCCAAAGCCTTTCACACCCATGCCTTTGACGACGACATGCTCAATTTGTTGACCTGGCTGGCCGTCGTCGCTAGTCCCGAGGTCGAGTATGTAATTGATGAGGAACGGCAGCTCGTCGCGGTGGAAAGCGTACAGCAAAGAGTGTTTGCCCTTGTCGTGTTTGTCGTGCTTGTTGTGCTTCGCCTTGCGAGAAATCGCGGCAGTTTTCTCCTCATCTTGCTGTCTCAGACGTGCGATAGTTGACATTGACGGATCACCGCACACGAAGCGGAAACCACTGGTGATTGCTGGTCGGGGGCAACTTTCTGGTAAACACAGCAGCACGCAGTCTTTATCTTTGTAGTGCTCGAATACTGGCAGCAATAAAGCAGTGTTAGATTGAACGAAGTAGCAGCTCATCAACATACTGGAGAAATCGTACCATTAGCGAGGAAAAGTGGTGCGCGGGTTTGGTGCGTGGGGTTCATACTGAAAAGCGACACAATAGCAGTATTGTTGCGGAGAAGACACCGCTCCGCACCAGCGAGGAGTAGACCTGCCACTTTGTCTACAGGACGTGTTCCGTCCACTCGAACCAGCTCACAAACACCGCCAAGTGCAGTGACAACAGCCTTGCTGTGTGCGTGGAATTGTTCAAGTCTCGTGCGCACAGTTTCCTCGGTATCATCACTTCGTTGAACGACACGATCCGCAACTTCCGGTGGCGGTGGATTAAAGTCCACGTGGTAAGTCTTGCCAGTCTCTGGGTCCAGACGTCGACCAGCGATGCGCTTGACGACTTCGTCGTCTGGGACGTCAAGTGCCAGCACGCAGTCTGGGATGGTACGGGCTTCGAGAAGAGCGTGAGCCTGAGCTTCCGTTCGCGGGAACCCATCCAGAAGCCAGCCCCGAGCCTTGCAATCAGGCTGCTCTAGCCGCTCCAGCACAACACCCACAATGAGTTCATCCGGCACGAGCTGGCCACCATCCATGAAGCCCTGAGCTTGTTTTCCAAGTGAGGTATCATCACGAATGGCCTGGCGCAGCATATCACCTGTCGACAAGTGCACAACGTGCAACGCACGCACTAGAAGCTCACACTGTGTGCCCTTACCACTTGCTGGGGCACCGGTAATGATCAAGCGTGGTGGGTTGCGCACTCGAAGTGGTCCGCGTGATCCCCGAGCTCTGTAAATTTCATGCACTAACTTTCGTGAAATCGTCTCGCGAGATTTGGCAGCATCAACGTGAATCACGGACGATATCTTGACGAAGTTTTGACGCACCGCCTCCCGGTGCTCTCGGTAAAGAGCAAGCCTTCGACCCACCGGCGCTGGTGAATTTTCCGTTTTGGTTTCATTGTCGCCTTCTCCATCTCGCTGACTTGCATCGTCATCTGAAAGCTCCAAAATTGCCACTACGTCGGGTTTTGCACCTTGGGCTGTTAGCACTCGAGCTTGCGTATCTGTGCGAGGATACCCTTCGAGAAGCCAACCTCGAGTTTTGCAATCAGCTTGCATGAGACGATTCAGCACCAAGTCTTGCACAATATCATCAGGGATGAGGTCACCGGCATTCATGATACGGTTTAGATCGGCGTATTTTCCCGAGGCATCGTTCACTGCGTCGCGTAGCAGATCCCCCGTACAAACATACACAACGCCAAACTCGCAAACCAGCCTTTTGCTTTGCGTCCCCTTTCCAGCACCAGTAGGGCCAAGCAAAATGATGTTGGGCGGTCCACTGATCTGTCGAGTCAAGTTTCGCGGCGAAGTTGTGTGCAGCGGAGTCGGAGCTGGCGCCGGAGCAATCGACGTCTTCGCGCCTGCTGGAGGAGGTGGCATTGCATGGGGATTTGAAGCCGCCGCAAGCTCTGGAGTCGCAGTCTGTGCATCATCCGGATCCGGCATTGGATTCGCCTTGCGGTACATGTCCGAGAACAGACATGCGTAGGCGTCGACTTGATCGGTATCGATAGAATCCGTACACGCGAGTAAACCACACGGCTGCTGCGTATCCACACACTGGGCAACAAAGCACGCTCGGTGTTTGTCCTGGTTGGTCAGCACGTGACTTGGTGCCGTTGCAGCGTCAAACCAGTTATGAGCTCCATGGTGTTTCGTCTCCTCGTTCTTCTTCACCATTGTCTGGATCAGGTCAATCTCGGTCTCCGTAGACAGCGGTTGACGCACGAATACACTGGGAGCGTAGTCCGTGCGTTCAGCTCGATAAAACATGAGCAATCCGCCCGTACTCAGCCCCACGGCGTCGTAGCACGAGAAAACCTGCGAGAACACGCCGAGCTCCTCGACGTCCACACCTACGTGCACCGCCAAGACGACGCCCCCCAGCTCCGGTCGGAGCTTGAACAGTTGGTGCAACAGCGCCGCCAGAGCTCTGCGTTCGCTGCAAATTGCAGGGTCATAGCGGAAGGCCATGAGCAGCGCGCAGCCATTGGGTCTGCCGAACAGCAGCCGCTTCTTGAGGTAGTCGCGCACCTCAGGCCAGCGCGCCAGAGCCGCAGGGACCTGGTCGTCGAACGACGCGAACCCCGCGAGCGGCGGTGACTGGGTCTCCGTTGCAGGGCCTTCAATTGCGTCGTTCGACTCCGCGCAAAGCGTGACTAGCGACGTCTCAATGAGCGCTCCGGCGTGGGTGAGTCCGAAGAGCTTGCGGCGCGTGCTAGAGTCCGGAGCCGGCAGCAGCTCCACAGCCGCTTCGTCGGCCTCCACGCACTCGCGCACGGACAGCTCCATGGTCTCAGCTCGGTCTTGACGTTAGTTATGCGCGTCCCGACGCCTCGGCTAGCGTTCTATTTCCAAGTCGGCAGAGGAGCTGGTGCTGGTCCATCACGCCCGCGAGGACAGCTTCACATTTAGTTTACATTCAAGTGCATTCTGGCAGCGCTCTACGGGCGAGGGAGGATTTCCTGACTGCTGCTCTCACGCAACGAGCCGCGCAGCACTTCCAGCTTGTTGCGGACGTATCCGAGTAGTTCTGGGTTCTGCTCGACCAACTGCTCGAAGCGCTGGAAGGTGATACCGATGCCGTTCTCGGCCTGGACGTGCGACGCTTGACGCAACACCGCAGCGACACTGGCCTCTGGCAGGCCGTAGAAGCTTCGTTGGAAGCGCAGCATTTGCTCCAGCTCGGCAGCGTCGATGAGTCCGTTGTTGTCGAGGTCGTAGAGTCGGAAGGCGAACTTCGCCAGGGCGTCGTCGCCTTCGTTGACACTCTGCGGGTTTAATGCCCGCAGCGCCAAACACAACTCGCGGAAGTCGATGAGGCCGCTGTCGTCCACGTCGACGAGGTCGAAGAGCTGGTCCACGACCACCGGGTCATCGTTTCCAAACAGCGCACGTAGCTCCTCCATGGACAGCTGGCCGTCCTTGTCGAGGTCGCGATGGCGGAAGTACTCCACGAGGCGGTCCACGTCTCCACGCTTTAACGCCGTGAGTGAGACCACCTCCCCCACATCCGTCAGCGGCATGACGTGCTTGGTAGCGTAGTCTCCGATGCGCATGAGCATGGCCACATCCTCGTACGCATGGTTTGTCGTGGGCACTCCAAGCGCTCGTGCCATGTAGTCCCGCACGTTGTTCGCGTACAGCTGCGGGTCGTTCTGCTCGCGCTCGGACGGGTAATAGGCCGGCAGGATCTCCACTTCCAAGCGGTTGTACACTTGGCACAGCACGCGCAGAGCCAGGTAGAGCCCCGAGACTCCTGGCGGCCAGCTCATGTCGAAGTGCTTGTACGGGTACCGCAGCACCACAGGCTGGCACGGGACGCCCGAGACGAAGGACCCGACCTTGAACTTGGTGAGCGCTTGCTGGTTGGACGTCGTGCCTTCCGGGAACACGAGCAGCGGCGGCTGGTTGGGGTCGGCGACGTGCGCCGTGATGTCGTTCATGGCGCGCTTGCGTCCTTGGGGCGAGCCTCGGTCGATGAGAATGGGCTGAATCATCTGCACGATGCGGCTGATGAGCGGCAGGTTGGCCACGTCCGTCTTCATGGCGATGCTGGGCGACAGGAGCGTGAAGAGGTAGAGCCCGTCGAAGAACGTCAAGTGGTTGCTCACGATCACGCGCGGCATGGCGCGGCGGTCGAAGTTGGGCGGGTACTTGACTGGGATCCAGTAGTACCCCACGAGCAGCATGAGCGACCGCAGTAAGTACGGAACCCCAAAGCCCACGGCGCGTCTCCAGCTTGGCAGCGGCGCCCGGGCGCCCGTGTGCGCGTCCAGCGGCTTGTAGCCGA
>JAHWLE010001554.1:0-10529 GCA_024679135.1 Phytophthora foliorum | reverse complement strand
TGATACTGTATTCTCCACTTCTGGAGAGCTGGTATTTCGTCGTCCGTGTTGATTGCCATCATAATGCTATGGCATGCGCCCAGGCAGAGTCCTTGAATTCTTTGTTTGTTATTGTTTCTCCATGCGCTTACTAGTGCCATGACCTGGTACGTTCCAGCAGCTTGGATTGCATTTTGGGTGTCATGAATTGAGATTTCTTCTCCCTCAAAAACGACCTTATTGCGTAGTCTCCAGAGCATGACAGTTGTGACTGTTACTGTACAGGCATGTCACATTTGCACTGGTGGTGGTAGTAGTGTGGCACTATTAATACTAACGTTAATAGTGTCTTGTGCTGCTGTTCCGTGCTCATCTTCTGGGTTCTCCATCGCCTGTTTCTCGCCGCTTTCGAACCGTACAGTCTGTGCGTTTACCTACAGACATATACCTTTAAAACATACCTGTTTCGATCCTCACTTTGCAATTTGCTTTCCTGTGCTCAAGTCTTCAAGTCCAACAACGAACGAACTCCATGCGTCTCTCTCAAGTTTTGGTGGTTGCCACGGCGTCCTTCCTCTTCGCAAGCGATGCCGTCGCTGTGACCATGGATTCCAACCAGGCAAAGATATCCACGGTGGCGCGCGGTGGCCCAAGCCAGCGACTTCTGAGGAGTTACAAAAAACCTGTCGAGGATGACTCTGATGACCTCGATGACTCCGATGACCTTGATGACACGGAGGAACGCGGAGCACTTAAAGAATTGGCTAAAACATGGGGCCATACTGTCGATGACATTATTACCGGTGCCGTAAAGCTCTCACCAGGACAGACCGAAAGGTGGCAAGCCGTCCTCAACCAGCGCATAGCCGCCAAGGCGAAAGCGAAGCGTGACGCGCACAACGCGGGGTGGGCCGCGGCGAATCGCTATGGAACGCGAGTGTAAGAAACCTCGCAGTGTCAACAGCTCCGTTTAGACCGGCCCTGTCATACTCTGAAAACACTCGTCGCACCAGTGGTGAGCACTGAGAAGCAAATGCGCTAGGTCTAGTGCTCGCCGCCAATAATGGCAATGAAAGAGGGGTAGGCAAAAGTATATTTGAGTACGTAAGAAACAAAATTGAATGGTAGAACTACAGTCCTGCGAGTGTGATGCATATGTCCGCGCCTATTACAGGGGTCACTGAAAATGTCCACGTCCTATCCTGCAATATCCAAGTCTCACTTGGGTGAGAGACTTTCTCGTCTCCACGTTTTTTCTGTCTACTCCCTTCTGAATGCCTGTATGCGTCCACGTCCTAGCACCTCGCTCTTGAGGAGTTCGAGCATGTTGATGGCCGCGTTCACGTCTCGATCCCAGTAGCGCGCATTGCAGTTCGCGTAGTCACAACGCAGTACTCCGTGACATTTCTTCTCTTCGACGATATCCCAGTCGTCCGGGTACTCATCGGTCTTCTTGCGCTTACGCCTCATGATACGAATGAGGAAATGAGGAGGACTTCTTCAGTCGGCCACAAAAAGCCTTTGCAACCCAAACACCTTTTCCATTAAAGTTTTGTATGATCAAGTGCAACAAATCTGATCCAATCACCGAGCACTTTGTAAACACCCTTTAGCCATCGCTGAACTGTGCGAGGCTCGCACTGCAAACACACCCTGCTAACGCCTGAGCGATCTGATGAAGTGTGTTACCCATCGTGCGCAGACGAGTGCAAACATCTCGCTCTGGTTGTGATTTCATTCAAAACATATATTTAGTAAAAAACAATAGTAACGTAGCTATGTCGCAACTTCGCCTCCGCATCAGCAAGCCACTCTGGAATGGTTTGTGCAGTCACCAAATCGAGGCTTGTTCGTTCTACACGCTACTGGTTCAGGTAAAACACTCACAGCTATTGCCATCGCCGAGCACATGCGTGAATATCGTGAAGTCATTGTCATTGCACCTAAATCGCTGCATGATAACTTCATCGGTACGTTAAAGCGCCGGAGCGGTGAGAACGCGATTGACCGTCGGTACAAGTTTGTGTCTAGTAATGCATCTAACATGATCGACAAGCTCAAAAAAAGCGTAGACCCGATTTCCGGTGTCGATGTGCGTTCACTTCATCTGGATGGCAAGTTAATTATTGTGGACGAGGCGCATACACTGCTGGTTGGGATGAGCAACGGCTCCGCCAATGCTTCGGCATTATACGACAAACTCATGCAGGCGAAACGTTGTCGTATCATTCTGATGACTGCATCGGGCGTGGTAAATACCATCTTCGAGGCAGTACTCGCGCTGAACATTTGCAAAGGGTACTTGATTTCTGCTGGCGGTGAGCGCACGCGAAATCTGGGCCAAGGAAAAAGAGGCCCTGGCCCTCTTTGCTGAGGACCTACACGTCACATCCACTGCCGACGCGGAGGAGAAGCTTGAGAGTGTTAACTTTCTCCAGGACATTGAGCTTCCACGCTACAAGCAGCTACTAGCCACTGTTGTGAGCGAAGCTGATGGACTCTCGGAGGAGCACAAGGACACTAAGGCTACACTGCAGCGTGTGGATGCCATGAAGAACTTCGTTTCCATGGCCGAAAGCAAGGTAGAAGGCGTGAAGGCGAGATTGGAGGAGAGTCTGCGCCTGCAGCAGCACATGGACGCGGTGGCTAAGGATGCCAAGACACTCATGCGAAATCTCAAGTACACCATTGAGGAGATGGACGAGGAAGTGGAGGCAGCTACGAAGTTCCAGGACGTGTCTACGGCCGGTGTGGTTGCTGCTAAGCACCAATTCGACACTGTGCTGGTCCCCAAGGTGCAGAATGCTGTGGTGAGCGAGAACGAAAAGCTGATTGAAAAGAAGCAAATCCTGGCAGAAGCTGGTCGCGCGAGCGACGTGGCGCTCATCGAGAAGACCAACGCTCGTGTGCAGAAGCTGCTGGACTCACTGGCCGAAAAGCGTGGCTACTATGAGGAGGAACTCGCGAACGTGGAGAAGCGTGATGAGGTTTGCCGCGAGTTCGCGACGCTATCTGCCCGTATCAAGGAACGTTGCGCTCAGAGTACGCAGTCTATCAACATCGTGGAGGGATCGCTGAAGGATCAGTTCAATTCGATGGTGAAATTGCGTTATCGACTGTTCCGCGCTGACACCGGTGTCGCGCTGGAGGAAGAAGTGGAGGAAAAGCCTGAAGACCCTGAGATTACCGGTGCCGAGACGCCTGCTGCTGAGGAGGTTGTGAAACCCGCCGCCGAGACAGAAACCGCCCCGGAGAGTGAAGAGGGGGACAAGTCCAAGGATGTGACCGCTGAGTTTGAAGATACCAAGGCGAAGCAGGTCGAGAAGGCCAAGGCCAAGGCAGCTGAGATCACCACCCAGCTTACCGAGGATATGGAGAAGCTGGAGCGCATCAATGAGGAGTTTGTAGCGCAAGGCGTTCAAGTCGAACGACAGTCTCACACACTGATGGAAGGAGTAGAGCAAAATGGCTTTAACGTGTCGATGTATTCTTGGACATGGTCAGCTTTAGCTTAGCGGGCATGGCGTGTTAGAACTTTACGCGATAGACGCAAGTAAAATCGTAATGCTCTGTATCGAGTATTGTAGCTGTAGAAGACTTGATGTCGCCAAATTTGCAGCGCAGCGTGTCTTGGAGTACTCCACCGTAGAAACACAGGTGCCCTTCGACATATTTCAGGAACAACATTGCAAATAATAGGAGACGAGGCCCTTTGGCACGTTTAGATCTTGTGACTAGACCATGCTTTTGGAACAAGCGATTCCAACTCTTGAAAGAGCGAACGGGAACACCGAAGAGGAATGCTTTCTGAACCATTTTCATGTTGTAGACGAAAAAATACGATTGCTCGCCATCGTAAGTCTTTGAGAAAGCCATGCTGCACGACTTAGGTTAGAAATGGCACTTTTGGGAAGTGCCAAACTGAACGGAAGTCGTATTCGATGGCCATGAGCCACCGATTCCAACACTGTCTTCTATTATCACATGAACACTAAGTCGTCCACGAATTATGACAAGTCGCACTCGAGCACGACTTGTACTTTCTAAATACACCAGTAACTCGTGCGAGAGGTGCCAAAAAGACTGCAAAGCACAATATATTAGTATCATTTTGTTGACGGGGTCTCATATGCATCACGAGTTTATCGATTCAGCGCAAATTGCGCTGCGCAATCGAGCAATTTTCCAAAAGGAAGAAGTATCACTAGCAGGAAGCGTGCACGAGTTCTGGGTGGCGGGAATGAGGTAACTTCGGGCACTAGCGAAGCGAGGAAGTAGGCGAGCGGAAACACAAATTCAGGGCACAAGACTAATGCTGTGTCTTCGAATATTATCACGTGAACCAAAAGAGGCGTCACCGAAAGTGACAAGCCCGGATCAACCACCAGACCAGCTACAGGCACCGAAGTTACTAGACAGGCTCAGGATATACCAGGCTTCTTGCAACTGATTAAGTAAATAGAAAGTCTGACTCTCTATGTATAACTGTCATGTCTTAACATGAACTCAATCCAAACACCATTGGTGACTCACCAGCACCATCATATATCCCACCGACGTCTTGAATATACCCAAGTGCTTCTTCGTAATCCAGAAACTGGTTTCATCCAAAGTCCAAAGTAGCCATAGAGTTGCCCCTCGTATGTTGTCAGCCCTTGTGTACTCTAGTCGAACGCCCAGTCGTCGTCACAGCATAGTACCATGTCTTCGTGTCTTCTTCACCTATTTTTTGCTTCTAGCGTATGGTCGTGCTTCTTTTTAGCTTGTTCCCGGTATCGCCAGTAAACATCTTTGTAAAGTCCTCAAGGATCTTGTACCTTGGGTCGAACTCTGTTTTCAAGGGTTTACCGTTGGGGATACCCAACAGTTTTGCAACCGTGACGGGGAGGTGGCCTCGGTCCTTCCACAACTGAAACTGATACTTCTGCATGGTCTCTGCGAGTGCCTTCACTCTCGGTATGTCTTGTAGTGACGCAAAGAGTACGGCAAGCTTTGCTTCAGATGCTCCTGACTTGCCTAAAATCGAATAGATTTTATAATCTGGGAGCCAAGAAGTTCCTCTTGCTGCCCTGTACCTTTTCGCAAACCAAAACCACTGGATAATCCGCTTCTTTTCATCAATCTTCTCCCCAGCTCTGTCAAGACGAAAGTATCTGAACAACTTTAAGGGATCTTTGCCCGCTTTAGCCCAGAACTTGGTTGATAGATTCATGTCAAATTTGAGCAACTTCCAAGTCGCCTTGTCAACATCCACAAGTTTCGATACCCCCTGAGCATTTACTCTCTCTTCATTATCCATGCTGTCATTGATGTCGAGGAGATTCGCAGCTTCAGTCTCTTTCGTCCTGAGGAATCTTTTCGTTGCAGTCACGCTGGCTAAGGAGTGGGTTGGAGACGTATTCTTCAAAGTAGTTTCTTGCTCGTTCGCTGAAATAGCGTTGATGCTGAAGAAGACAGTAACAGCCAACAGCACGATAAAGCGCATACGAGTCATCATTCGAAGTAATTCTTGATGCAGTGTGCCTTGTAGCTAATTGAATTGTGGAGCGGAGTGCATAGTCTCCGTTGATGATTGTGTAGAGTCTACACTGTAGACTGATGTGGTCACACTGGTTTATGCTTACGGTGAGGTCGATGTATGTTTTACGGACAAAATAAATGGATAAGAGGCTGTTCATGTTAGTTCAACCCCTCCCCTCTGCTCTCCGTCTCTTTATCTGTCCTGCATAAATGTACAGGTTTTCCTGGTGAATCTGCAAGGATAGGACCACTGCTGGCTATAGGATTTGCGCAGTTCGCACATAACTGCTATTAATAAGCACTGAATTACTCAATTAATGGATAATGCGACGTATCGACATTGCTAAGCTGAGTCTAAGCCTGAGACGTATAAATCCCTCTCGTTAGGAGAACCTATTATATACTATAACCTATTATTTTATTACAAGAGTGAAGGTTAGACCTCTACCGGAACAAAAAATGTCATTCCTTGTCAAATTTAGAAATGTAGCCATTGCTCTTAACGTTAATACCGTAGCGAGAGATTTCTATTCCATAATGCATGTTTCCCGCAAGGCGGCAAATTTCGTCTAACTGTACATTTTGGTACAGTTCGTGAAAGTCCCAATGCTCATGTGACATGTAGCCTTTCTGTGCAGTTGCAGTATGCAACTTGCAGATTCACTAGGGACACTTGTGTGTGTCGGCACTTCCGTAAGTACGACGACACTATTGGCTGTTTTGCTGAAGCGAAGCAAGCGTCAGCGACCTTTGATTGGCTAATCCCATCCTACTTCTTTTGAGAGAGAAGGCCCCTGGTACTTGACCTGGTGGCGTATATTTAGGCACTTCTGGCACATTGACGTCTAAGTGATTTACCCTAAACTTTTTTTGGATGTTCGGTTCATCTTCCTGAGGTTCTTTGGCTGCTGGTATGAAGGTAAGTCGGTGCAGATCTCCTCTTAGAGTGGTATCAAGATAAATTGGCTGGCGCAAGTCTCCCTTAGACTGATATCAAGATTATGTTGGTGCAGGTCTCTTAGACTGATCTCAAGGTAAATTGGCGCAAGTCTCCCTTAGACTGATATCAAGATTAAGTTGGTGCAGGTCTCCGTAGACTGATATCAAGATTATGTTGGTTGGGTCTGCTAAACTGATATTATGATAGTGCAGGTGTCTGGTGTCTGTTAGAGTGATTTGACGGTAGTGCAGGTTGGCTGGCGCCGGTGTTTTATACTGATATGAGAGCAGCTATCGCAGGTCTCCTTCTCCTCTCCGTGTGGCCATAACGGTGATGTTGTAAGATGTTTCCTCCCGGTTTTGAATGCTTTGTGTATTTGTGTGGGTACATGTGTTGTAGGGTTGTTGGTAGTGTTTGTTTGTGTATGAGGGTTTAATTATTTTGAAAGTGACTGTCAACTGCGTCCACAGAAAATCTGCTTGACAGTACGGCAGCGACCCACAACCGCAGATCCCAACCGGAGGCGAGACATGATGGTGACTCTTCAGTAACCACACGTACTGCGATACACAAGCTGATAAAGAGATATTCGGATCTGCGAAGTAAGAAGAAGCAAGCAAGCATGATGCCGCCCCAAAGTAGTTGGTCGTGCGCCTGCGACAAATTCATGCTGGCCGCAATAGCTCGCAGAAGCGGGGCCGAAATAGGCTGCTGCTTGATAACTGGATTCGTAAAGCGTCGAATTCCCCGCAAAAGAATAGCGTGGCTAGTGGATACACCAGGATCATAACCGGCATTCGTCTTGTGGAACCAGCGGACGGCACACAATTTAGAACAGATAGTTGAATACGTGTTGCCCTCAAGTTTCTTGTTCATACCGAGTTGCCAGAGATAGACAGCAAACACACCAAGTTGTGCAGCATTGCCATGAATGTCTTCCTTACTCAGCCTTTCCGGAAATGCCATTAACTTGCACCATTTACACCATTGGTTCCAGGCACGCTGGTAGAGAGTTCTTGAAGTACTTGCGAGGGTCCTGAGCGCAGCATTGCTCCCATAGCCTCCAAAGGTTTCTGCAATCGGTCGGGATCAGAGCCTGTGTCCATAACAATGATAAATTAGCAAACCGAGATGCAAGTTGTGGCGACTGCCACACCCGACTGCCCGCATCCGCCATCACGTTTTCCACTCCCGGGATATGACTTGCCGACGCATAAAACCCATGCTGCACTTAGAGAAGGCTAAGGAGACGCAGCATATAGTTGTGCTAGATGGTTTTGACTCGCGCGTCTGTTGTTCCAGGCAACTGCTGACTGGTTGTCTATCCAAAAGCGGACGTGGCTGGTGTTGTCGTGGGGAAGACCTGCCCAGTGGCGTCCCCATACCAAAGCAGCAAATACACTACTCATTAGCTCTCGGACGTTGATGCCGTAGCTGGATGACTCCAATCTGTTGAATTCCTCGATCCTGACCCGCTCAGAATCAGAGAAGCGAACTTGAAGATATTCTTTTCGAGCGGGAAAAAGTGCGCAAAAATTAAAGTCGCTGGCATCCATGTAGATGTTGAAGTCAACAGGCTGAATGTCGATGAATCGAGCAAGAGGCACCTTGTTAAATTGACCGACCGATATAATCAGCTTGAACCACCGCAGATCATCGCGAGCGTCAGATGTGATGCGAATACGAAATGACCGGCTGGGAATACGAGCCAAATTTGCTAACCGTTGAAAGAAAGGAATAGCTGGGCGAACACAAGTCACGACGTGACGCAAACTTCCCATCAGCTTGCGCAGGTGTCGACGAGTGGTAAATTCACGCGACATCATCAGATCAATTCGACAGGATGCTTTGCGTAACTTTTCGGCCGGCATTGAGATGGTAGATGAGTTTAGGTCCCAGATTAATCCCAATGCCTTGCCGCGAGTAAACCATCCAGTAAATTTGTCTGTATTCATCGATTCGCGCCCCAGTACCGCAGTCATCGTACGGCGCAGTGATACGTTTGATTCTGCGAGGCGCGATCCGATGTCGGGTTCAATGCAGTTATGATCGTCACACCATGCTTTTGAATCAAAAGGGTCTGCCGCAAGGGAAGGTTGCCGAGGCCACTGAGGTGAACACTCGCCATAAATGTGCTTGATGGCTCCCCCAGCAATCCAATATTGTCGTGGGGAGTCACTCCAACCAAACGGACATGACATGTCAATGATTAGCACGCCAAGCTCCTTGATCACACCCGCGAACCGACCAACATATTCGGCGTGAATAGGAATGTTTCGAAAAGCGCCAGCAACGTCACCAGAGGCCATTTTAGCACGATTAGCGAACTGGTTTTGAACTTTAAGAATTCGTCAGGCCAGAATTGCAGCGCCGTCGTAGCCAACGTCGACTTCGGAAGAGTCTACTGTAAGATCATACACAGAGTTTCCATCCGGGTAAGACAGGTCATGGATTGTCCGAGCGCCGATCGAGAGGGATAAATCACCTTTCTGTGCGGCTCCAAATGGGCTACACGTGATGTCTGTGATATCTCCGAGTAGGTCAACGTCTAGGATGAGGTACTGACCGTCATCTTGGACTTTTCGTAGGTTCTTAATCACAGCATTCAGAGCTTCGTAGAGTGAACCGTGATTTGGTGGTGCCGCAGGCTGTGGTGGAAACACACCACTCCAAACTGGTATGACGCCATGACGGACTATTGCCTCCCACAGACTTCGGTAACGATACGAAGACCAGCCAGGCATGTGATCGGGTATCTCCAGAGCTTTGTTTGGCCGTGGGTCGGTTGAAGTTTCACCACGAATAAGCCGTACGAAATCGGGCAGTGGCATCCCAGTGCAGCGCAGAAATTGGCTGTAAGCGGCTTGCTTATTCTGATCGAGAACGTGCACGACCTGGCCATTAACCGAATTGGTGTTGGGGTATTGCGTGGGTGGTCGTAATCCAACGCGGATCAGTGCTGTGGAAATATTGTGCGTGGTGATATTGCGATGATGGCCGAGAAGCCTTCGTTGCACAGCCAAGGTTGACCGGAAAGCCGCCTCAATTGCAGCGATATAGGCGTGTCTGTCGTGTCGGAGAGGATCACCGACGGCTTGTAAAAAACCGTCCGTGTGTGAAGCAATTGTTGCTGCTCCTGTGAGCCCTGGTTGCACTCGCGCAACGTTGGCTGGTCGGCATGCTGCCTGACAAAGTTGCTGCCGCTCTCGTTCACGACGGCATGGACGCCATGGTCATCCCCACGACCTTGCATGCTGCTACCCACGATGTATGCTTACGATTATGACCACGAAGCAGCCGCTACGTTATGGCTAGCGGTGGCAAGCCGACTGGTACGGTTGTGCAGTCCAGATCGCCAACGGCACGAACGCCATGATCATGCCCACGCTGCTGAACGCCAACGACGCTGTTGCTGTGTACAGGCTGGTGGGTCAGCCGTCACGCTGCCTGGCACGCTTTGTCGCTCTCCGTGGTAATACTCATTACCACGATAGCGAATCTAGTCTACTCTATCATCTACTTGCAATCCATTACCATTTTCCTCCTGCGCATTATCGTGTTCCTCTCTGAACCTTAGAGAACACAGTCATAGCCTTCTCAGCAAAGCACCTGGTCTGACTAGCAAACGGCGAGCCCCATCAGATCAATCAACCCACAACAGGAGAATCTTGCGGGCCTCATGATCGCGACCTTTCAAGATACTACGGTGCATTGAGATTCAACCGACCCATACAAACAAGAGTACTTTGCTCCCCACGACTTGAACTTGCCTCCTGGTGTTGTGAGCATCTTTATCGAGGCCTTTGACTCACTTTGAAATCTTCGCAGACAACGAGCAGCGCATCAAGAATCATGGAATACTACAGCAACCAGACGCAGGAGATGTTACAGCTGTCTTCAGGGTCAGACATGCTGGACACGTTCAATGTTGACTCGCTCCTTCCTGTGTTTGTGCCAGCACAGGGTCGAGTAAGTGTCTATCTATCCATTTGAGGAACATCAACCTATTGGTAACGCGTTGTGTAAAGTTTTTTAACCTTGCTATGGTTGAATATGACAATCTATCCGACTTTACTTTGAGTTTGTATTG
>JAHWLE010001553.1:0-10536 GCA_024679135.1 Phytophthora foliorum | reverse complement strand
CCAGTCCCGGCACCACGAGGAACACCACGTGGTCCTCTTCGCCCCGGCGCTGGGACGATGTCACACTCGGCACATCTTCGGCGGCGGATACGCAGGCGCCGTCCCGCACGCCGCGCACCAGCGGCAGCAACTCCTGATCGGTCGCCACCATCTTCAAGATTCTCCACTCGCCGACACAATTGCGAACTGAGATATAATAACGGCGGAAAAAACCAAAAGACCCAGATATTCCAGAGCCAATCAGATTATTTTTGACTTTTGACCAATCAGAGAAGACCAGGATGCATAATCGATTGCGTACGCATCCCCCAAATTGTCTGCATCGTCGGATCTTGACTCCAGCTCTCTATCCATGCACGTATAATCCATGATGTATTCTCCGTGGTCCAGAATCGCATTAACTCCTGTCCCCGCCAGGTTGGAAGACAACTCGCAGTGCGCAACTTTGGCGGGAAATTGTAACTAGGCAAGTTTACTACTACGCTCGCGATCAACAGGCGAACTCTGCTCACTGTTGGTGAATCACTGAGCAGACCGCCCACTATTGCTCTATATGGTGGCCTCACTCACTCCCCGACGATCCACCACGGTTGATTCAGTGTGTAAAGCTCACCGGATTGACTTGTTGTTCCTGTTCAGAACTAAGTTACAAAGCCCAGAAAGTTGAAAACATTAAGTTTACTCCGACAGCTGTGGCGCAGTTGCTTTCGTGCTGAGTTGGCCTCGCAATAGTATTCGTTCGTGAGCGTAGTAAATCACTATGCAGGCCGAGTGATAAGTTATCACTGATAACTGGTACTACCGGCTGTAGTATTGCACACGTCGCAGCTTTTCCGCGAAAAACCCGTTTTTGATAAACCCAAGTTCGCCACCAACACCCACTCATTGAGCGGTTGGCGAGCCACTTCTCGCCACCATGCTCCCAACTGCGCAGCTACTCCGACTGGCGCTGAGGCACGCGGGTCCTGCCAGCGCAACGTTGCAGCTGCGTAGCCTTCATGCGTCTACTGTAGTGCCGGCGCGCCGGAATCGCAGAGGTTCACCGAGTGGATCGTCCTCCAAACCCGCGATGGTCTTCCAAGGCGGCGAGGTACCGTGTCCATAGGCGACTGTCAATGCAACGAGCATCTCTGCAAAGACAACCAATGGCTGGCCATGCTAATGGCGATTTTAATATGGATAGGATGATGACGAGGAATTCAACAAGTGGTTCGAGAAGATGCAAAAGCAGTATCCGAACACGGCGCAGCAGCAGGAGGACGAAGAGGAGCTGCCGAGCACGATGGAGCTGGCCGAGGACGAAGAAGACGAGCACGATGACGGCGAGGACCCCGACGAGGAGACGGAGAAGTTTTTGGATGAAGCTGAGGAGCTCTTCGGCCTCAGCCCGGCTGAGTTTCAGAAGCGAATGGAAACGTTCGATCAGCGCCATGCCCATGAGGACAATGGTGAGGACGAAGATGCTGATGCTGATGAGATTGACCGCGCAACTGAACGAATCCCGAAGAAGAAGCTGCTGAAAGTGCTTGGAGAGCTGAGCCCCAATAGCGCGCCGACGGGCAAGAACGCCGAGCGGATGCTGAACACGAACTTGAGTGCGTGAAACGAGCCGGCGATTCGACGCATTGGTGGTATTATGTTGCCCTCCGCGCTTACCATGCGATGTACTTCGTATATTTTCAGAGAACAAGAACATGGCCCCGCTGGAGAAGAAGCCGAAGCAGCCCAAGGCTGAGCGTGTGACTTACCGTCAGGAGAGCGTTGGCATTGCCGTTCTGGAGTTTGTACAGAACTTGCTGGTTGAACATGCAGACTTGTCTGGAGCCGATGTTATCCCTACTATTGTTGAGGTGGGCTCGCTAGTATCTACTTCCGGTTTTCAGTTTTTTCGCACTAATGTCGCTCCTTTTGCATTTTAGGCAAATGTGTCACCTGATCTGCGCCGTGTCGTGCTCTTCTGGGAGCCGGTGCGCTTGAACTCGGAGAACCAAACCATTGGTAAGAAGAAACTCCTGGGCGTGAAGAACAGACTTGCTCGCCAGGAGGGTTGGATCCGCCGCAACGTCACTCAGCACCTGAACTTGAAGGTACGCGAGCCAAGTGCAGCCATTATTAGGGTGCTTTGCTTTTTTGTTTTGTGCAGGGAATTTGTTAACTTGTTAGGTTCGTGTTTCGCAGTATTCACCTGTGGTCCAGTTCAAGCAGCAGAAGGAGGCCAAGGATGAGGAGGCACGGACGCTGTTTGAGGACGAAATGAAGTGGCTGGACAGGGTGTAGACTCTTCCATCCAATACGACAGCCACGCTGTAGGCACAATAGGAGGAGACACTTTTGTTGGGACTGTATTACCCTCTCAATGCTGAGTTACATCATGTACTCATATCCGGATGCAGCAGCCCGTCCCGCGTAGAAAGCACGAAGCATGCGCACTTGTAAGCTAAGTGGAAGCTATGTGACGACACCATTGTCATGTCAGTACTCTTACTTCTGCACGAGCTCGTAGATGTCCGAACGCGTCTGGTTTGAGGTGGGGATGTTGCGACGCATTTCCTCGACGTTCTCCAGGTCCACCTCGGCGTACACAATGGACTCACCATGGCCGCACGTGGCCACAACCTCACCCCACGGGGAGATAACCGTCGAGTGGCCCCACGCCTGGTAGCCGCCCTCCGGGCCACGAGCAGGCGAAGTCGCCGCCACGTACAGCTGGTTGTCCACCGCACGCGCGCGCTGCAGAAGCTCCCAGTGCGCCGGGCCCGTGGTGAGGTTGAAGGCACCCGGGAAGAGCAGCACTTTGGCACCCTGCTTCTTCATGAGCATAGACAGCTCCGGGAAGCGGATGTCGTAGCAGATGGCGACGCCCATCTTGCCGTAGGGCGTGTCGAAGAGTGTCGTGCTGTTGCCGGGGGACAGCGTGTCGGACTCCTTGAACGTGATCTTGCCGGGCACATCGATGTCGAACAGGTGCACCTTGCGGTGTTTGCCCAGGATCTCACCCTCGGGCGAGAAGATGACGCTCGTGTTGTAGACCTTGCCGGTCGCGTCCTTCTCGGGGATGGAGCCGCCCACCAGGTAGATCTGGAGCTTGGCCGCGAGCTGCGACAGCGCGAAGGTGGACGGGTGGTCCTTCTCGTTCAGCAGCGCCTTCTTCTCCGGGATCTCCTCCGCGTACTGCGGGAAGGACGTGGTGGCGTACGGCGAGTTCCAGCACTCGGGCAGCGACACCACCTGAGCCGCGTTCTTGGCGGCCTCGGTCACGGCGGCCGTGGCCGTGGCGATGTTCTTCTGCTTGTCGTCGCCCACGGCGATCTGGCACAGCGCCAGCTTGAACTTGGGGGCGGCGGTGCTCATCGGGCTTGAAAAGTGCGGCGCGGACACAAGAGGTGGGCGAAGGCGGCGAGCTTGAGATCTAATGGTGCGGACTAGCATCCTGTACAGCTTTCCCCGATCCCCACGATGCCAGTCATACGCCTAAATTAGAATACTTTACATGACCACCATCCTACCTTAGGATGTAGTCCGATATTAGTGTTCGGAACAGCAACTTGACTCGCGTGTCACCATCACCGCCATCTTCGCTCGAGAGGAACGAACCATCGACATGCTGCCTTTGCGGGTACGACGGTGGGCACTAGACTGTATAGGGGGCGAATATGTGTATTAACGTGTGCGACGCTGCAGTTTGCTCGCCAGATCCGCCGCATCGGCTCCAGCCACACGGCGCTGCGCCGTCTCAGCTACGGCGGAGCGGCCCCGCACTCTGGCGGCCAGGACAACTCGAGCTTCTTCACGCTGCTGGGACTGGCAGGAGCCATAGGGTATGGCTACAATCTAGTGCTGTGGTTTTTAAAAGGGCGATCACTGATGTTGCTCTTCTATTGCAGCGGCGTGGCGTACGTGTACTACGACCCGGATGTGCTGCCGGACAGTGTGAAGAAGTGGCTGCCGATCCAGGAACCGGAGGGCCGCGGCATGAGTCTGGAGGAGTATGAGCAGTGGCGCGCCAAGCAGGCCGGATACCCGACTGTTGCTACGCAGAAAAAGGAGGAAGAGGTCACGCCTGAACACTCGAAGGAGGAGGAGGATGTCGAGCCCCCCAGCATGGACGGTTCGTAGCCCGCAGTGATTTGTGATGTGCTTCGGATTTTTTTTTTAATAATCTATGTTCGTGCGGACTTGGGCAGATGACATTCCGATTCCGCATGGAGACGTTTCTCCGACGGAGATGAAAGCGTCGCTGGAGAAGCTTCTGGCTGAAGCTCGTGAGAACGAGGCCGCGTTTATCGCCGACATCAAGTCGAACAGGGTTCCGGTGTCTACGGAAGATCGCCAAATGGTACGGTTGCTGGTAATGCTTGGTGGTAATTCGTTTCTAATCCAATTGGATACTTGTTGTCAAATGCAGCTGCAAGCGTTTAAGGATGAGAAGGCAAGATTAAAGAAGCAGCTCAAGTTCCTGAAGTCCAACAAGTAAGGCGAGCAGGTACTCTTTGCTGGCACAGCTGCTCTAGGCTGACTTCCAGGCTCAACAATCGACAAAATCATCGAACCACCAAATAACAGAAATTGAGTGCATTGACTTCAAAACACACATGGTCTTGCAGCTACTCATTTTTGGCCTTCTTGGCTTGCGTCTGTTGAGAATCCGCAATCCACTGCCAGTACGTCAAGTACACGAGAATCAACAAAAAGTGTCCGCACGAATACGCTGCAAAGACATAGTCGTGGATGTGCGGGTATCTCGCTGGAGGGATAATCCATGCTTGCGCCGCGTGGATGGCTACGATCCCTAGCAAAGAAAGCTATCGTCGACAAACGCGCAAACTCGGTTAGATATTGGTATGCTCAGCATCACCCTTGCAGAGAAATCCTACCATGACATAAGCCCGGAAAAGCGGATGAGCGCTTCCGTCTCGTTGGTAGCCAGGTGCAATTTCAGATTGCTGGACATGTTGGTGCTTCGCAGTTCCCGATGTAAAGAACGGGACCACTGCAACACTCGTATACGCGAGCTGTAACACGATGTACGGAAGGACCAAGCCATCCTTCTTCAGCAGGAAGTACATACTGCACAAAAATACAAAGCGACCGAGTGAGCAATCAACTTAGCAGCCACACATAATGATATAATGATAATCAAACCTGAATGTTGATAGCACGCTGAACCATCCTGAGAGAAGCGCATTGTGCGCAAACAGGAAAGAGATCGGCAGCAGAGGCAACAAGATAGTCTTCTCGTGAACTGTGCAAGAATCAATGTCAGTATAGAAAGCACGCTTAACTGGAGTGCACAGATTCCCTTACCTTGGAAAGAAAACAGAAAAAATGACAACGAGCAAATTGCCAGAGACAGCACAAACCGCAGATTCGTGGGTTTTCGTCGCACCAGGTCGATAACCGAAGGAGTAAACCCGATGAAGGTCATCACAGTGCTAAGCAAAACAAACAGCAGCCAGTGAGCGCAAAATACTTCGAAGTAGTCAAACAATATAAACATATCACTCCCACCCTACCATAAACGCGTCTGCAGTGTGGGGGTCACATGCCGCCGGATTTTAAGAACGAAGTCGGCAATGCACCAGAAGTTTGCCACCTTGTCCTCGAAAAGACCCCGACCAAATGGGAAGATGCGATGCACAACTATACATTAAGCATCCGTCAGTATGTGTTGCAACAAACGCAAAGCGAGATAATAACGCACCTTGTGCCAGTGTAGACATGCATGTTTCTCCCGCTGATAGGAACGCACAAAATGGGAACCACATCAACGCGAACGTGGCAATGACCGCGACTGCAAGCTTGATAAGATGAATAATCCACATCTTTCGATAGATGCAGCGCGCGAGAAGAAACACCCCAAACGCTGGGGCGTAGTAAAGCGCCATTTGCTTGAAATTCAGCGCGAGACAGTAGCAAATACTGCCAAGGAATTCATGTCCTTGCAGGATGAGCGCAACGCCCAGCGCCGTAAATCCCAGACACACATTGTTGTACTATCAGCATAAAACAAATTCACGATGCAATTTCAGATGGACAATCTACAGCAAGGTAAGACTCGGGTCCTCTGTAGTCGTACCTGGAAGTGGCCATGGTCAATGAGCAGGACCGCAGGCTGCAGCAAAATCAGCAAGAGAAACGCCGTACGTCGCGTCCATTGCTTGCTACCGTAAAATGCTCGTGCCACACAGTAGATCGCCGGAATAAACAGAGCAATATCACACAGCAACACTGACGTACGCATGAACACCTTGCTCGTTGCCGACTCGTATCCTCTCGAGTTCGTGAGCTCCACCATAGCGGGCTCCGTGACTTCCGCGGCGCGCCCAAAGACGTACGAGACGTAGGCCGTGAGAGGAGGGTAGTCCAGTCCCCAGTACAACAGGTCGTTGGACGTGGTGTTGAAATACCAGTCGGAGACTGGCAGGTTGATAGTGATCTCCATCCAGTGACGTTGCGCCTCGTAGTCACCGAACATGGGGGGCGAGTGCTCACCCGAGTACGAGTGGAGGCCCACCAGCCATCGTATGAGAACTAGCAGTAGCCACACGAGGCACGCACCGGCCCTCTTCTCGTCGTTCACTTCCAGAAACTGCAACCCTCGCTGCAGCAGCGAAGCCTCGGCGCCTGCGCTCATGGTGCTTTTTCAAGGATGACGCGTTGCAATACTCGTATTAATGACAGTGTCACTAATCGGCGGCAATCGAGGTGTGGCCCACGTTGTTTTTCAACTTCAACCGACGCAAAACAAAACGGATCTGCTGCACTATCGTCGCCAATCTCGAACGCGCTCTCTTTTGTCATGGCCCTCGCCTCTCGTATTGCCATCGTTACGGGCGCTGCCTCCGGTCTGGGGAAGGCAACAGCCACTCGCTTCGTGCAGAACGGGGCGCGTGTGGTCCTGTGCGATCTCCCGACCAGCGACGGCGTCGACGTGGCTAGGGAGCTCGGCGTCTCGTGCCATTTCAGCCCCACCGACGTGCGTTTTGGCTTTTCCCCCTAATGTCCTAAAGATCTGTGCGCTTACTGTAGATCCAACACTCTGTCGCGCCTTTGAACAGGTGACGAACGAGGACGACGTGACGGCGGCCCTGGATCTAGCCGAGTCCTCCTTCGGCGAGCCGGTGAACACCGTCGTCAACTGCGCGGGCATCGCTTTGGCGATCAAGACTCTGAGCAAGAAGGGCGTGCACCAGCTCTTCCAGTTCCAACAGACGATCAACATCAACGCCGTTGGCTCCTTCAACGTCGCACGACTTGCGGCTGAGCGGTGAGGACGAGCTGAGAGAGCGTAGCTTGTTGGATGTGCGAGAAATCTCACAAGTGTCTTTCCACGCAGTATGGCTAAAACGAGACCGGGACCTGGTGGAGAGCGTGGTGTTATCATCAACACTGCTAGCATCGCCGCGTATGATGGACAAATTGGACAAGCGGCATATGCTGCCAGCAAGGGCGCGATTGTAGGAATGACGCTGCCTCTTGCCAGAGACCTCGCTTCGTATGGCATTCGTGTAAACACCATTGCACCGGGTACAGTACATTATAGAGATGTGGTGCAGCTTCTTTTGTACTAACTGGGATGTGTGCACTCCTCTTTTGCAGGTCTGTTCATGACCCCGCTGCTGGCAGGGCTACCCGAAAAGATGCAGCAGCAGTTGGGTGAGAGTGTTCCGTTCCCAAGCCGACTCGGGATTCCGGAGGAGTACGCCCAACTGGTGCACTCTATCATTGACAACAAGATGCTCAACGGTGAAACGATTCGCCTTGATGGTGCTCTCCGCATGCCACCGAAGTAACCACGGCTCACTTCACGACAACAAGAAGCTGTCATCTTTTTCGTTAACCATCAAATACTTCAAAAAAAATCAAACACTTAAAAATAGAAGTAAATACTGTTGCTGATGCGAGCTATTGCAATGTTGCAATCAATCTGAAACTAGGTAACATACTAGTAGTAGATTCGGTCAGTTGGCTGTAAATACTCTCGATCGAGGAGATCAAAAAGGTCCTTCTCCGACGCGACTGCAAGAACGGCGTCTTGCCCGAGAGCTTCTGCTACCGTGGCATAGATACACTCGAAAGAGGTATCGGCAATCTCTCGTAATGAACGTTTCAAGAGGTCGGTGAAGAACGTCACAGCGAAATCCTCGGGACCTGTGAAGTACAGCAGCGCAAACCAGCTTTTGGGTGGGCAGTACACCTTCAGGTCGAGCAGAATAGAGCTGTTCTTGAACGGAACAGTGCAAGCTCCACGAGTCCGTGTAAACTGGCGCATAGCATCCTTCTGAATCACCTTCGCTGCTACGAGGGCTGTCACCACGTCTTGAAAATTTTCCTCGTCTGCTTCGGCGTCTGCACTTGCCAAATCGCTCTCAGCAGGAACCGCCACGAGGACGTCAAGCACCGAAATGAATGCAGCGCCGCGAGAGAAAGAGCCACAGGGAAACACTTGAACTTCTTCATTCCACTTCTTGAGATGAATGAGAATGGCATTAAATGCCGTTTTACCGTCTTGCTGGCTGATCATGGGTCGTCGGACCACCGAAGCAGTGTCTTCCGCTTCGCCGGGCGAATTAGCATGTTTGCAACTCAGATACTCCATTCCAACACGCAGCTGATTGACGGAAGAGAGTCCGTGCGTTGCTGTACGAAGCTGCTTGCTTGTAAGTGCGCACGCATCGAGCTGGTCGACGCCCGGCTGCTCTACGAGGCGCAACGCCTGACTCGACTTCATTCCGTAGATGTGGAGCAAGCCACGCACTTGGCCCCATTTGGATGCTGCCTGCGTAGAGCCGCCTCCAGGTGCATCGGTAAAGTATAGCTCTTGCTGATGGAGATAATTCTGCCTGTATTTGTCCCAGTACCGAGCGATTATGCGCCAGACGTCTAGCGCCACTCCTACTTTAGCTGTCTTCTTCGCCACGCAGGCCGCCAGCACGATATCTGGGTCGGACACCGCTGTGGCCAGCACGTCCGTCTTCCACATTGCTGTGAACACTCGTCGAGCGAGTTTGCACGCTTGAACACGCCAGCGCTGCTGGCCTTGCCATTCATTCCACGCAATAAACTCATCCAATGCCTGCAGGCAAAACAACAACATCGGTCGGCGGATAGCCCCCTGATGCATCTCGCATGATGATCCATCACTTCGTAGCCAGCATGGCGACAGTTCACACATGCGGTCGTTGTCGTAGTAATCCGCAAGCTCCAGCCGCACGGTCGTCGGCAGTTTTCCCGAGATCATCCCGCTATTGACCAATGTAGTCACTGGCAACGACCCGCCCTTGGCTTCCAGACTCGCACGCTTTGTCTCCAAATCAAACTCGAACCGCACGTGCTGCTGCTGCCGCTTCTGACTGTTGTTGCTGCTGTTGCTCATGCCGTTAGGCAGGAAGAGCAGGCTGTCTGCCATGGAGTCGTTGTGCGAGGAGCTCTGTTGGCTCGCTCCGAAACTGCTGACCCCGCTGGACCTCGTGCGCGGCGCGCCGAACTCGACCGAGTCAAACGAGTCGCCAGTGAGCGAGTGCAAGGCCACGAACTGAGTGAGCCACGGACTCGCCGTCATGCTCGGTGGCATCAGCAGCAGAATTCGCTGCACCTTCCGGCAGTTCGGGCCCGAAGAAGGCGCTATGGAGCGGCCGAATCTCTGGCGGATCCTCGTCGAGCAACTGGGCCAGGTCCGCGAAGAACTTGCGCTTGCGCCGCGGGTGCAGCGCCAGTCGCGGCGCGTCCATCACTATAACACGACCGCGCTTTTTTGGCTGCCTCATCGGATCACTACGTCAATGTGGTGTGGCAGATGCATCTGACTAGGTGCGATTGAAGCCATCCACCGTGAGTCATCCGCTGCATCAGCTACATGATGTAGCCTACATCAGCCGTTGCGACCAAGAAATGCTCAGACGCCTTCCGGCCAGATGTGTGAAATGCGTGCCGACTCGGCGGCCGAGTGATGTCGACGGATGGCAAGTGATGTCACGCTCCAGTCGTGCTGACTTGAGGCCAGCGCCGTGCTTGACTCTATACCGGCCATCCGCTCGAGAACCCAGCTGACTGACCATGATGGCACCCATACTGAGTGCAAGTGACTCGCGGGAAGGAGCGCTGACAAGTTGACTCGGGCTCTGATGCGGCGGCGACACCCGGCTACTACGATAATGCCAAAGCCGATGGCGGACTCAACAGACGAAAACACTATGCAGACGCGTGTTTGTGGCTGCAGCATACGAGAATCTTGTCAAAATGATGCGTGCGTGGACCACCCCATCCTCGCTAAATAATGCTACCAGAGCATACCGGTATTTGACTACTCGGTATGGCAGGTTTCGAGCCAGGCGAAAAATCTGGCGGGGCAGCTGGCCGCGCCTGGGAGAATTCTCGGTTGCGTGGTTCACACACAGGGTGGCATCAGCAGTCAAGCGCAGTCGTCGCCTCGAAACGTCCGCCCCGCAGCAGGAGAGCACGCCACCGGCATCAACCCCCACGGCCGCTGCGACACCAGACTCCAGTCGCTGCCGCCCACCCACCCGCGCGAGGCTT
>JAHWLE010001552.1:0-10540 GCA_024679135.1 Phytophthora foliorum | reverse complement strand
CAGATGCACCCGAAACTTCACAAGCGCATACTTCATGGCGAGGAGCTCTTTATCGTGGACAGGGTAGTTCTTCTCAGCCGCCTTGAGCTGGATCGATTGGAACGAAACCACCCGCTCTCTGCCATCGGCATCGACCTGCAACAGGGCACAGCCTATGGCAAAGTCGGATGCATCACACACCACGCTGAATGGGCGATCGTCGTCAGGCAACACCAAGATCGGAGCGCTCTGCAGGCTGCTCTTTATGGCTTCGAAAGCTTGCTGAGCCTCGTCGGTCCACGACCAGATCGCCTCCTTCTTCAGAATGTTCGTCAGTGGGCGTGCCATCTCGGCATAATTGGCGCTATACTTGTGCAAGTAGTTGACGAGGCCGAGCCACTTGCGCAGATCCTTTTGGGACACTGTCAATGGCCATTGAGCGATCGCACGCACCTTCTCCGGGTCCGCGCGGACACCATCCTTACCGAGGAAGCAGCCCAGGAAGGGAATCTCTTCGGCACCAAAGATGCATTTGTTGATGTGCGCATATAAGCGATTCTCGCGCATGCACGTCAAAACCTCACGGAGGTGTCCAATGTGCGCTTCGACAGCCGTCTTGCCTTCCGAGGCTTGGCTGTGCACGAAGGTATCGTCGAAGTACGTCTGTACGAACTGTCGCATTGGCCGATAGAGCTGGGTCACCAGCCTGTTGAACGTGGCTGGTGCGTTCGACAGCCCCTGGGGCGTCACAAGCCACTCCCATAGCATACCGCTGGGAGTACTCACCGCTGGGAGCGGGATGTCCGACTCACGCATCAGCAGCTGATAGTAGCCGTCGACCATGTCGAGTGCACTGAAGATAGTGCAGCCTGCCATGTTGTTCTGCAACACATCCTTTCGAGGGATTGGTGTGGACGCCGGTACGGTTGCTGCGTTCAACTTATTGAACGCATGCACCATACGCTACTTCCTATTGGGGTTAATTGGGTTTGCGTACACAAAACGTCGGAGACGAATGTGGCGACTTCGATTCTCGTACCATGCCTGCGGCATACTTCGCTGCGAAGAAGGCGTCGATCACATCGAGCTGCTCCTTTGGCAGTGGCCATTGACGCGTGGTGCAGTACTTGGTGCCTGGCACCAAGTCGATTTCGTGTCGAACACCTCGATCCGGGGGTAACACCGACGGTGGGTCGTCGCTGACGACATCCGAGAACTCCTTCAAAAGGGAGTAGTACGGATCCGAGGGGTCTTGCAAAATGGCCGCGCCATATCGTTTCTGTCTCGACGAGGATCTCCCCTCCTCCAGCACCTCAGGGTCCATGACCGAGGGGGTGTTGAGTTCGACCGAGTCGTGTTCGCGGCGGATGAGAACCATCTCCTCGAGATCGCCCTCCTTCAAGGAATCGAGAAACTCAACATATGAAAGCTCCTCGAGCTCGAGTAGCTCCGCTATCGTCGGCAGCTGGGCCAGATGCACGCCCTCCTTGCGTTCTCCCGTGAGAATTTTCAACACTGTTGGTGCGACCACCTTATCCGAGGTGTCCGCTTCGCGGCATGCCATCCCTTGATGTAGCCCAGCTGTTGCTGTCCCAGCCTTAGCGCCTTCTGAAGTGGGAGCCCCTGCTCGACCACCCGGCGTTGCGCGAGCGACTACTCCAGCGCCTTGCGTAGTGGGAGACCCCGCTCGACCACTGTCGGTTGTGAGAGTTCCATGTGCCTCATCCTGAGAAACACACGGGACCCCCGTACATTCTCCCACACTCACCTGAGGCTCATGGGCTCTCCAAGGAGTGGGGTACGCGGTCGGCAACGCCGAAGGCAGCTCCAAGCCGAAGGCAGCTCCAGTACTTCCGAAGTACCTGCGAAGTGCCGTTCGCCGCGTGGCACGCGATGTTCGTGCACAAACCCGTCTCGGGAAGAGGAGGGGACATGACCCGCCAGGGCTCTGTCCGAGAGGGGCTGGTGACTAGCACCGATGGTGCGACTTCGCCAGTCAATCCACAGCTCATGCTTTGCAAGCCAAGGCATGGCGAGGATAAGATCATACCGATCATCCATGTCCAGGACAATGAACGGTTCGACCGAGTTGAAGTCATCGAACTTGACGCTTAAAGGTAGAAGAACCTTGCGTGTAGACACGATGGATCCAGTCGCCAGGCGAACAGATACATTAGTATTACCTTTGGATGCTTCAAAAGCACTAACATACAATGCACTGTTCCTAGCCACACTGGTCTTCGTCGCGAAGTTGTACGACGCCCCTGAATCAATCAGGACCGTCATTGGTTCTTCATACCCCTTAACGCTGGCCGTGACAACCACGAGGTTAGACCGCGCGGCGGCGACGGAGAGACACAGAAGTGTCGTACCTGGGACTTGCTCTCCAGAAGGCGGTGGTGGCAAGGCCACCGTCCTCGACGAGGAGCGAATAGCGAAGTCTCCCAGCAGGGCGTCCCGCACCTACTGGGAGTCGCCGTTTTCCGACCCAGCGGACTCGATCACGTTGAGCGACGGCCGACCCGAAGTGGCCTTGTCACGATGCTCCTTCCATGGGTTCGACGGATAGTTCCGGCGGAAGTGTCCAAGCTGGTTACAGCCGAAGCATCGACCACTCGCGCGTTGGTTGCGCTGAGGACGGGCCGATTCGGCTGATGAGATCTCCATGGAAGTGGGGCCTTCGTTTGTCTCCGTGCGACCCGCATATCCCTGCACCGAGCGCACGCAATGATCTCCCAGCATGGAAATGTGCACCGCGTCATTGAAGGTCTTTGGCTGTCTGCGGAAGAGCTCGGTCCGAACCGGACCCGGGCGGACGCCGTCCATGAAGACCGTCACCTTGACATCTTCGGAGAGGGGGGCACCGGCCATAGCGGCCTCGAGGTTCTGCAGCTCCTTGGCGTAGTCTTGTAGCGTACGCTTTCCTTGCTTGCAGCGCAAGAAGAGCGACCGATAGCGGTAAGCCACATTGGTCAGGAGGAAAGTCTCACGCAGTTCTTGTTCCATGAACGACCATGAGGTGAAATACCCCGAAGAAGAAGTCTCGCGTGCCATCGCCCACGCGCGCGCACGACCTCCCAGGTTGGACAGTGCGAAGGCGACCTGGGCTCGCGGCTCATAGATCTGCCCAGCGCTAAGAGCTATCTCGATCTCGCGAATCCAAAAGACAAGGCTGTCTGACTCTTTGCCGTCAAACGTCGGGACCGACATCTTGACAGGCTTCGTAGTTCCTTGTCGCACGGCAAACGGAGCGGCACCCGAGGGGTTTGACTGCGCCGCATTCTGTGCCTCGGCTCGCATCGCTGTACGAGCGGCTTCCTGCGCGGCAGCACTCACGTGAGCGATCAGCGACGACTCGTACTTGTCGAAGCGTTCCACGCGCGACCACTGCTGCTCTGCAGGAAGGTTGGGGAATCCAGTGAACGCTGCGTCGCCCAGGAGGCTGACCATCTTCTCCAGAGTTGCCCAGTGGGCGTCCGAGAGATGAGGAAAGTCCTGCCTGGACGGCAGCCGACTCTCTGAGTCTTCCATACTCAAAGAGATCGTGATTGTAGAAGTCCAGCAGCTTGGCCACCTGGCGCAGGCCGCGCGCGAAGCAGTCCATGGATCCGACGTGCGCGATGAAGAGGTCCTCGAGGTCCGTGGACTCGCGACGCACCTTGGCGTCGAAGTTGAGGCCTCCGGGAGCGAGGCCGCCCATCTCGACGATCTTGTTCATCACGAGCACGGCCTTCTTCTCGTCCATGAGGAACTGGTCCGTGTCCCAGCCCACGAGCGGGTCGCCCGTGTTGCAGTCCACGGAGCCCAGCATCTCGTAGCTCGCGGCGTAGTAGATGTCGTGCTCGTAGTCGTGGCCCGCGAGCGTCGTGTGGTTGGGCTCGATGTTGAGCTTGAAGTCGTGCTGCAGCCCGTAGTTGTGCAGGAAGGCCATGACCGTGGCGGCGTCGTAGTCGTACTGGTGCTTCATGGGCTCGCGCGGCTTGGGCTCCACGAGGAACTGGAACGTCGCGCCCAGCTCCTTCTTGTACGCCACCACGAGCTTGAAGAAGGCCGCCATGTGGTCCAGCTCCGTCTTCATGTCCGTGTTGAGGATGCTCTGGAAGCCCTCGCGGCCGCCCCAGAACACAAAGTTCTGTCCGCCCAGCTTGAGCGTCACCTCCATCGCCTTCTTGACGCGCGCCGCCGCGTGCGCGAACACCTTCATGTCCGGGTTCGTGCTGGCGCCGTTCATGAAGCGGCGGTGGCCGAACAGGTTCGTGGTGCCCCACAGGCACTTGACGCCCGTCTGGTTCTGCTTGTCCAGCAGGTAGTCCGAGATCTCGTCCAGCAGACTCTGCGACTCGACCAGGTCCGCACCTTCCGAGATGAGGTCCACGTCGTGGAACGTGTAGAACTTGACGCCCAACTTGGTGAACATCTCGAACGCCGCGTCGGCCTTGCACTTGGCAGCCTCCAGCAGGCGCTCGCGCGGCGACAGGTTGGCGCTCTCCAGCGCCTCGTTCCAGCTGCGGTTCGTGTACGTGTCGCCGCCGAACGGGTCGGCGCCCGTGTTGTTGAACGTGTGCCAGTAGCAGACGGCGAAGCGGCACCACTCCTCCATGGTCTTGCCCAGGATCACCTCGGACGCGTTGTACTCGCGGTAGGCGAGCGCGCCCTTGGCGTTCTGGCCCTCGAACTCCACCTTGGGCACGTTGGGGAAATACTCCTTCACTTGGTGCTGCACCATCTTCTAGGGCTCTGGGTGGGACTTGGCTTGGGTGGGTTGACTCGACAACCTTGGGCACGTTGGGGAAATACTCCTTCACTTGGTGCTGCACCATCTTCTTCTTCTGCTGCTGCTGCACGAAGGCTCTGGGTGGGACTTGGCTTGGGTGCGTTGACTCGACGAGTCTTCCGTTGCTCGCTGAGGCGCTTGGGTAGTGCTCGGCGAATTTGCGAATGAGCAGAGACGCAGGCGGTCAAAGGCGAAGCTCACAACACTTGACTCGCTGTGCGGATTCGAGTTGAGGGCCATCGTGACTGGCTGGCAACTTCAAGGTCTCCTCATGGGAACCGATCCGATACCGGTTCTCGCTCGTTATCAGATGGTTACGTCGGGGTCGTTGAAGCTGACGGCAGCTCGCCAAGATACCGGCCCCGGCCGCAGAGCTCGGCATGCTTTTGCCAGCGCATGCTACTGCACAGCTGTGTAGCCGCATGAGGCTGCACGAGCGTTACGTGTAGTAGCTGACGCAGCGCGGTCTGAGGTGGCTGGGCTTGGCGGTCACAAGGTGCTGTCGACGTCCAGTCGGTTCGGCTGCTCGCGACTGTGCTTGGCGTTGAGAGTCTTGTGCAATAACCAGCAAATGATTACCACTGAAATTATGTCCGTGATCATGAGCCGAGATGGTCGGTCTTCTACGATCACATTGACAATATACAGATAATAATGGTACATGTATACAGAGGTCCCCTCTCAATAAGCGCACCTCCTCTTTTAAATCACCCGTCATATCTGCTCGTGGAGGTATGAGGACTATACTGCCAATCATTGAAATGCACTGACTTTTGTGAATTAAGGGTCAGTTAAGGGATCCGCGGGAAGATCATCATCACCTCCGTGCACATGTATTTTACCCTCCCAGCTGAGTTAACGGTTGAAAGGCTAAGAATGAAGATTAGACCTCCGAGGCAACTCACGCCGGCGCTGCAAGTGGCGTCTCAATGCGCACAATCCATCTTTCCAAGCCACCATGACTGCCAACAAGACACCTCTCCGCAATCGCCTCAATCTGGAGCAGAAGATCGACGTGTGCAAGTACGCTAAGAAGATTCGCGCCAAAGGCAAACTGAACAACACACAGCTCGCGAAGTGGGCGACTCGGACATTTGAGTTGGCCACCCCTCTCTCGCGCGATGCTGCTCGGCGTATCGTCAACAGAGCGGACAGAATCAAGATTTCCACGCTGTTTAACTAAATATCAGTGCATTGAATCCACCTGTTTCCACGATATTTAGATCCTCTCAAATCGCTTCGCCGACCCCCCTGCGCTTATTGAGAGGGACCTCTGTACATGTTCTCGTCGAGCTGAAACGCACTGCACAATGTGCTCTGCACCGAGAAGAAAGCTGCTTGACTTTGAAGCTACATTTTGCCGGCGATTGGCAGCTTACTGGTAGTTGTTTTGCTTTTCAGACTCCCGACAATCAGGGCGGACAGCAGCGCAATGTCATCAATTGGAGGTTGACGCAGTACAGCTTCCCGAAGCTGCACTCCTGTGCTTTACTTCAGCACGTACAGTTCCTGCAGCAGCACCAGAAGCCTACCTGGATACAAACACGTACCGGTACAGGTTACACTGCCAATTGTCGACGTTGACGTATGTGTTGGACGTGGTACATGTGAGCACTTGATCGTCATTGAGTTCAACCAGCGCGTTGCATTCTCGACAGAGCCAACACGTCGTACATTTTACACAATCACAGCAACGACCATTATCGCGGGGGGAAACGTCAAAAGGTGTGTGAGTTGGGGAAACGTTTGTCAAAAGCGGTGAACCGCCCATAGCTCCTGCTCATCATACATAGATCTAGATCATACTCGCTCATGAACGCGTGAGTGTCGGGAGAGAGCGGAGTGCATACGTACTCAGATCTGTCGAGTGCCGCTTGCACGTCGCCTGCCCCCCAAAATCGCGCATTTGAGTAACAAAGTCTCGTCTAAGGCGATATATGTCTCCCTTTTTGCGACTCTGCGCGAGCATAGCATATCGCGGTAGTGTGATGCGCTGAGAAAGTATAAAATCTTCGCGAAGGCAAGCTACTCGGGCCATCGATCTCGGGAAAATGAAACCGAGACACTCCAACGACACCGACATTATAATAATTGCTGTCCATGTTGAAGAGCGCCCCACGAAGCAAAATGAAAAAAAAATTGTCGGTGTATCCGCTACCGGTTATCAAATCTGCAAGTACACGGAATCGCTGCGTTTGGAGCACGTTGCTCTACGCCGACAACTCACTGCTGCCGATGCTGCCATCTCCCTGCACGCAGACTCAACGGCGGCTCTGGAAGCTCGCGCTCGAGCTGCCGAGACTTCGCTTGCTGCCGCGAACCGGCTGATCCAGAAGGATTTCGAGCGCTTCAAGACCGGTCTCGTTGCCTAAACGGCCCAGCTAACCAAGCTGCGGTCGCACTTGGCCGAATCGGACAAGGCTCAAGCGGGGAATGTCCCGGCGTAGGTGAAGGCTCTGCAGGCTGAGAACATCAGCCTGCAACAGGACAATTCGATCCTTCGTCAGCACTCGGCGGCCCACGGCCTCAATGTCGACACTTTGGTTCTTGCCTCTGCTGGTATGTCACGCTTCATTGACTGCTCGGTTGTTTGGTTCCGCAGCTCTAACCATCTTGCAATCCTCGTTCAGGCATCACCGCCGACAACATCGACTGGGAGTTGCTCGGATTGTCCCCTCCGACAAGCGCCACCGTGGTTCAGGCTCTGAGAGCTCTGCGGACAGTCCCAGTCATAGTCACGACTCTGGCGATGAGTCGAAGGTATTTGGCGATGCCTCTGTCGACGTTGGAGACGATGGCGAAGACTCGGATGATTCTCCGCCGATCATCTCGACCTCTCGGCGCAGACGTCTTCGGCGCAAGCGTCTCCGGCAGCAGGCGTCGCCACCGTGCGACAAACCGCGGTCCACGCTTCCAGCGACCAAGCGTCTCGGTCGCCGTTCTGTGGACCTCAAGGCTCATGCTCATTGCCTATGCATGTCATCGTATTCGCTGTCGCAATGCAGCGACCTTGTCCATAGTATAGCTATTCTAATGCGATGTCGAAGTACAGCAACCTTGCATCGCTGTTAGAGTGCATCGGCCCTGGCCTGCCGTCTGATTGCAGCGACCTTGGCTCTCTGTCCGAGCGCAGCAACCTCCCGACGCCGACGGAGTGCTGCGATCTTGGCCCGCTATCGAAGCACCTCGCGCCGCTGTCGAAGTACAGTAGCGCCGTCGGAGTACACTGTGCTTCAGCCCACACTATTGAATATAAGAGGTAATGACCCCTTAATAAGCGCTTCTAAGGATGTCCAAATTGCTCTAAAAATGATATTTTACGTCTTTTCCTAGGTTTCCCATACAAACAGGCGATTTCCTGTTCCATATCTTCGACCCTTAGATTTAAGGACATCTTGATATTCAAACATCAATAGGTCCCTAATATAACTTGAGATTTCGACCCGACGTTAACGAGCCATGTGTTTTAAACACAGTTTTTTTGCGTTTTTTGTCCTCCATGTAGGGTAATTCTAAATTGTGTCCCTAACCCATTCGATTGTAAAAAGTAAATCAGAGAGTAAATGTGAGTCGTAAAAAACAACTAAATAGGATTAGCACATGATTATAGGGGAACTTCGTCCCAATTATACACCTTTTCAACTTCAAAATGGCAAAAAGAAAATTCGATACGTTATAAGGTAAAATCAACATGACAACAGCTGATAAAACTGATATTGTACAAGCAACGGATATGAAAGGATACTTTATGCTACAGTGTTTTAAAGGCTCGAACAGCTCGCGCCAAAACTGTTGGTCCCCGTTAGCGCCATCGACGGCACGTTCGGCGCGCGCGGATCTCTAGTTCATTCTGCAATTTCCCCATCGAGAATTGCTTCTCGACGTTCAAGGCTATGGTTCACCGCCAAGCTATCCTACAAGTCCCGCCGCATCGTACAATTAAGGAGCACCGAGAAGAATACTTAATGATGGCTGCCGACCTGCTCGTCAACGAACCCCGTATCTGTGCCACAAGTGCGCGATGCACACCGTTAAGTTCCATGCTTTAGCTATCCAGGAGTAGGGCATGCCAGTAGGCGAATGAGCATAATGTAAAAAACTGCGTCAGTCACTTCTCTAATCGCGTCATGTTGATTTTACCTTATGACGTATCGAATTTTCTTTTTGCCATTTTGAAGTTGAAAAGGTGTAGCAGTACAACTTTGGGGCCAAACTACCAAAATACATGCAGCCACACGGTTAAACTATTTTGCAAGTCCCTCTTCAGTTCGAGGCTGACGCTCCGAGCTCACAGATGACGACGACTTGACCGTATCTGATTCAGACGATTCATCTGACGATTCATCCGACTCAGTATCGCTCTGCTCAACGATGTTCTCGTGCTCATACGATGCAAGTCGTGTAAACACAGTCGATAACCGTTGCGCCAGTAACTGCGATGGGTACTCCACCAAATAGTACGACACCGTCGCCAACAGAATCACCAAACCGAATACGGAAAACGTCTTGTCGTAGTAGTTCGTTTCCTCCTTAATCATCGGCGTGTAAATCACGAACACATGCAGCAGATACACGGAGAAACTGATCTTGCCCATGTAGCGCAGCACGACCCACTCGAAGATCTCGGACACTGTGGACGGCTGGATCATCTCGATCACGATAAACAGTGACAGCTTCACGCTCGTGAACGGCATGATGTGCCTGGTGGCAGGCGGTAGCGGTTTGTCCAACCAGTTGAAGAAGAGACCACGAAAGACGACACTGAGGTAGGCTGCGATCAAGATAGCCTCGACGATGCGGAGTCCGACGATGTGCATTTTGAGGAACTTGAACCCGGTGACCTTGATCCGCGCGTCAAGCTTCACAAAGATAACAGCAGCCATGGAGCCCGCGACGAACGTCGGCAGGTGCATACTCAAAGGCTGTTTGTAGTAGTTGTTGCGGGTTGTGTATAGTCCCTCGTGGATCACCCAGACGTACAGCGGGACGAAGGACATCCACCAGAAGCGACCAAGCTTGAGAATGGCTAGTACGAACGTCGGCAGGACGAAATAGTACGAGATCTCCAGAGGCAGCGTCCACATCAAGAAGTGCCGGTGTTCCGGATGAAAAATCAGCGTCTGGAACAGGTTGAAGTCTTCAGGCTGTTTCACCTTATAATATCGGTTCTTGTACTCGAACGGCATGAGCCACAGCGAGATCGCCACCAACGCGAAGAGCGGGTACACACGGAAGAATCGTTTGGAGAAGTAGTCGGCCAGCGTGTACGCCCATTTGCGGTAGGACACCTCCTCCGCGAACAGCTTGATGCTTTTCTTCATGAAGATCATGGTGAGCAGAAACGAGGAGAGCACGAAGAAGGCATCGACGCCGACGGCGCCCAAGAATACGTCGTGCATGTACCCGGTGTGCTGCGTCACGACAAATATGACGGCGGTGCCGCGAATACCGTCCAGAAACAGGATCTTCGAGACAGGTGACAAGCGAGGTTGAAGCGCTTTTCGCTGCGGAATTTCCTGATGAGCATCAGAGAGATGCACCTCTTGGGTCTTTGCCTGGGCATTGTCGTGTTCAGTGATCTGAATACTGATGTTGTTGTCTGCCTTAGATCCCAGCATCTGCCTGTGTGTCGAATCTGCTTTACTGGGTGTTTTGGGTGAACACGGCAAGTCGAGGAATGCGCGACGGAAGTACTTCGAAGTACTTGCCTAGAGGATAGCCTCCTGTGAAGTTTACCCCTTATTCAATTTTTATAAGCATCAAGGAGGGATGGTAAGATTTGCTTTT
>JAHWLE010001551.1:0-10547 GCA_024679135.1 Phytophthora foliorum | reverse complement strand
CGAAGAGGTCGTAGGCATCGTTGAAGAAGCCGAGGCCTCGCACGAGATACTTGTTCATGGTTGTTGGTTGATTCTGGTGCTGGTTATGCGGCAAATTGGAGAATGAGCATACTCGTGCTGTGTCGGGCGCTCCAGCACTCTCCCTATCTTATGCTGAGCAAGGCGTGTGTACACTCGGCCGCTCTCAGCAGGATTACGAGAGCGAGATTTGATTTTGCGTTGCAAGTCAACTTGAATCACAGGATTTGGTGGATCCTCTCAAACCACAAACGCTGCACGGCTGTAAAGAACACTGTTTGGCATCAACCTGAACTAAAGCAGGCAAACCCCACGTGTGGCTTTCCAGACAACCACTTTTTGATCTCCACGTGCTGTTGTCAGCCGGAATTCACCATTACGGTAATGGCATTACCACCATGGAGCCTTTTCGAAAGTGCCATAAGTCTCTCTGACACCGACCGCAGTGTACTTGAATCAACTCGGCCCACACTCGTTTGCCTGGAACGCCAACCCTTTCAGAACAATGCAGGTACAGCCTGCAGTGGCAGTCAGATAAATTGTCTACAGTGAAATAGCGTAGCACCGGCAAGTTGTCAGGCAACGGAGACTTGCCATGACCGGCCGTGAGCCGGAGCAGCTTGGACCAGGGCCTAAACCCTGGTACGCGTGTTCAACACGACGATGACTCGTCTATCAACACGGAAGAGATTCGCTCAACACGGAGACTCGAATCTATCGCGATAGAGCGAGAGGGCGACCGGTAGCCTGCAGCCTGCATGCCAACAAGTCTAAGCACCAGCCAGCGCGACCAGTCCCTAAACGATCACGTCTGCAAATTGAGAGCGTCAGCAGGCTCAATGGATCGCATTGCGCTCCAGACGTTCCTAGCAACCTCCGCGCCGCAGCGGCAACTTCACCTCCAAAAACCCGTCTGCTTCGTCCAAACAATATCTCGGCAAGAAGCTGAGCTCCTCCCGGAAAAAAATAGTTCCCATCACTGCAACTGGACGATACAAACCAGGAACTTGTCAATCTATTTGCCTCCGATGTATCCAATAAAAGTAGCAGCAACGCTGCCACAGACCATGAATCTCATCACTTTCCCACACAACGATCAGTTTCCTCGACCCGTATCCGGGATATCCGATACATGTACCGGATAGAAGAAATTCGCCGTCAGACGAACGCCGGCAACTCGCCGCTAGCAGGTCGTAGACACCTGTAAAATGCCTAGACGACGCCAAATCAAGACACCACCGCATTTCGTCGTCAACAAAGAGCGAGTCCGCTGCTATCCAAAGGAATGCCACCACGTTTGTGGCTGCGCGTTTGTCCAGTCCGCAACGATGTCGTAGAATCCCCGCCTCTGTATAAGAAGCATCGCTTCCAATGGTGCGAGTTCCATGGTCGTCACGTCAAAAGGACAGGTCTGCAGTAGCTTGCGCTCGGTGAAGGAGCCAGGATACAGCTCTGCCGGCCGAGCAGCAGTTCGGTACAAATGGCGAGCCTGCCGACCCCACTCTAAAATGTTGTCGCTGTTCATGTACAGCGGCTCAACGTCCGCTTCCGGTCCCTTAGCCGAGTTTAGCTGTACAGGATAATGCTGCAGTGCGTCTCCACACAACACACCGTCATTTTGTCGACCAGCGGTGAGCAACTCCCAGCCCACGGTACCAACCGCAACGTCCGAGAAAGCGTACGCAGTCTCAGCGAGCTCGCATGCGAGCCAATACAGCTCCTTGTCGCCGTAGGACGGCACAGATGGCAACCCATTCAGCGAGATGAAAGATGCCAGGATAACCGTAGCCCGAGGCTGCCGCACTTTGTCCCACAGCATGAGAGACGAGTCCATTTGATGCCCACTACGCAGTCTCCAGGAGTGAGAGTTCAGTAAAAAAGCACTGGGCTGGAAACCGAAGTCCAACCCAAGCAACCGTCTCGGCAGCTGAGCCCTTCGTTCATCATCGTCAACAACATCAAATCGACGGTACGGCGTGACATCAAACCCGGCCAAAAAGCGGTGCATGGCGCCAACGCTCGTATCGGAACTTCTCGCTGCCAAGTACGACTGGTCGTAGCTGATCCGGTCGTTAAAGAAGAGCGTCCCCGTCTTCCTGTACTTCTCCGTCTTCCACAGCGTCATGGGGCTCCGAAAGAAGAGCGTGTCTGCGTCCAGCAGCATGACCTCCTGGAACCTCGAGTACACCACGGCCAGCACCTTGATGTCGAAGCCCCGGAACTTGTCGTGGCAGTGCTCCAGGTCCACACAGAAGAGTTGGCGTCCTTCCATTACCGCACTAGCTGCCAGCTCACAGACGTCGTAGAACCGCACGAAAGGGTCGTGCTCCTGCATCTTTGTCTGCAGCTCCAGCGCCAAGTCTCCGCAGTGCGGGACCTCCACGGGCAGCGCCACCTGCAGCCGGCGCAGCTCCAACACAAGAGAGAAACCGAGCAGTGCAATGTCATCAAATAACGGCAGCACAATCCCCCGCGGAGTTGCAGCATCCAGGCGCTGCGTCTCGTGCCACAAACGGTCGATGAACGGCTCGACCAGCTCCGCTGGCAGTGGGGCCACCTTCCAGGCGACGTTCTGGCGGTAGGACGCAAAGAATCGCGACCGTTTAGGGGTCCAGAGCAAGAACAAAAGACCGAAGAAGACGAGCAGGGCGAGCCGGTTGCCTTTAGAGAGGAGCCAGAGCCGCACGCGCGTCCGCCAGCGCCGCCATCGGTGCCGCCGATCGCGATTCCAGTGCTCGCCAAGCATTTTTGATAGTGTACACAAGTTGTACACGATATATGTTTGTGTAACCTCTTGGAATTGATGGTTTACCTGCTAGAATGGATTACTTCAACTTGGGCAACCAATCAAAAGCGTGCATGAAGAGACGAATGGATTCTATGTTGACTTGCGCTTCTTGTCCTGCTGCACGGCGGCCTTGACTAAGGAGCCCCAGGCCTGGCTGAAAGCGTTCTGGTGGCTGTCCTTGATCCAGCTCTGGAGCTCCGCCTTGAGGAACAGCTTGCCGTCAGACGAACTCCATTTCGCGACGAGTGATTGGCGAGAAGCCACGCGATGCTGCTGCAGCTTGGCGACCAGCAGTTGGATCTTCTTGTCGAACTTCTTGCGGATCAGCGTGTGGCTGGGCTCCTTCAGCGCGCCCGAAAACGGGAGCAGACTGGGGATGACCTGGCCATCCAGAAGGAACTTGGCGAACCACCGGTACTTGCCTGCCAATCCGTCCTTCGAGTCTGATGCATCTTGGTCGGGATACGTGATCCGCATGGCAGGCAGAGACCACTGGTGGATGCCATACTGCGCCTTTGCGTAGCACTGCACCTCGTCCAGCTCCGGATGGTAGAACGGCGCAGGCTCTGTGAGCGGCGGCGCGTACTTACACAGCGGCGTGTTCTTCCCAATGCCCGCGAGCCACTCAGGCTCAATAGCGGTCACCATCTTCATGTATGCACGAGTTGTGCGCATGATGTGCTGGTACACGACAAATGGCGGCAGCTTGGACGGATTCGGCGTGAACACTGACGAATGCGGGTGGATGTACACAGGCTCCTTTACATTGCCTGTGGCAGCAATGTATGCGCAGTTGCGCTCGATCTTCGTGCCCTCCGTGATAGTTCCGGCTGGCACGCGCTTCGCCACTTGGTCCAAGAAGCCAGCGGCCACAATTTGCCGCAGAACAACCTGCGTCTCGAGGTCCGGAGGCGGCATCTTAGGCTTAAGCTCGATTGTCGCAAAGCCCTCTTCCTCTGTGTACAACTTGTTCACAATCCGCGTCAATTGCTGACGCAGTTTCAGCATGTTCTGCATCGTCTTCTCGTGCAGGTGATTGTCCTTGCAGAATTGGCTACTGCCACCAGTGTATGCATACGCACCAGCGGCACGCAGCAGACTAAGTACATCGCTCTCTTGATCGATCCACTGCGCATGCTTGCGCATTTCCTCTGCCTCTCGCCACTCCTTCTCCATTTCTTCCATCTCACTTTTCTTTTCACCTTCGCCTTCTTCATCCTCAGCACCCTTTTCCTTTTCGCGACGGTCTAAAGCGTGAATAAACGGCGAGTGACCCGAAAGACCGGCAACAATAGCGATGGTGTACTCCACGAGGTTCAGCTTCTGCGCCAGCAGCAACATTTTCGCGAACCGTGCAGCAACGGGGAACTTCACAAGAGCACGACCAAGTCCCGTGATAGACTCATCGTCACTCGGGGAAACAGCACCAATATTTACCAGCGTCGCAAGTGCGTTCTTCACAGCTTGGCGGTCAGGCGGCGTCGGGAACGGGAACTGCAATACGTTATGAATACCCATAGCCTTCATCTGTAGCACAAGGTCATCGATGGGTTGGCACAGGATTTCCGGGGATGAGAACTTCTGAAATTCCGTGTCATACACTGCGGACGAGTACAGACGATAGCAGTGACCCGGGCCAGTACGGCCTGCACGACCCGCGCGTTGATCAGCGCTAGCCTTCGAGATCCACTGGACCTCGAAGGACGAAATTCCATTAGCTAGGTCGAAGACTCGCTCCTTCGTACGTCCAGCATCCACCACGTATTTGATACCAGGAATGGTCAGCGATGTTTCAGCTACGTTGGTAGCAACAACGATCAGCCGATGATTCTCTGGCGGTGTGTCGAAAACCTTCATCTGCTCGTCATTGGGAAGTAGAGAGTAAAGCGGGAGCACGTGCAAGTATGGCACCGCCAGTTCTTCGTCCATATCTTCATCTTCGTCATCTTCATTCTCAGAAGCATGCTCCTTGTCCTCCAAGTCGTAAGTGACGTCTTCGTCATCCACGTCGTTACCATAAACCTGGGCTTCCTCTAGGTCAGCTTCTTCTTCGATATCGTCATGCTCCCGAAGAAAGGTGTCCTTGCTACTAGCCGTCTGCTCGGGCTTCGGTTGTCTGCGCTGTGCCCGGAAAGCTCGACTGCTCTTAAGAGCCGCCGCCTTCTTGTCTCTTGCAGCAACCGAGTATGCGCGAGAGAGTTTGCGGCATAACTGCAGGATCTCACGTTGGCCCGTAAGGAATACCAGCACACCGCCCTCAGGCAACTTCTTATGGATTTTGATGACCTTCTTGTACGCCTCGTCAACGTAGTTATCAAGCTCCGTGCGTTTGTTGAAATGCACATTCACTGGGTACTGACGCGCGTCAACACGAAGTACAGGCGGCGGAGTCGGGAACAACCGGTGATTTTGCGTGAAGTCCTCCACGCGCAGCGTAGCAGACATAATGACGAGCTTCAGCGGCTTGATGGGCTTTTCCGCAGTCTCCTTTTCCTCATTTGACAGCGACTGGTACGCTTCCTCCTCTTCCCTCGACATTTGAGCTCGCAGTGGAGCAATGCGAGACAACAGACCGATCAGGATATCCGTATTCACGTTACGTTCGTGAGCTTCATCCAGAAGAAGGATCGAATACTGACGCAACAAAAAGTCCTGTTGGATCTCCTTCAGCAGAATACCATCAGTCATGAACTTGATTCGCGTGTGCTCACTGACGTGCTCAGCATCGTACCGGATTTGGTAGCCAACGTGGCCATTTGGCGCGCCGAAAGGCACGTTAAGCTCTTCGGCGACACGCTTGGCCGTAGAGACCGCAGCGACACGTCGTGGCTGTGTAACACCGATACGTCCGCTGTTGGTTTGATGCTCTGGGTGACCATAACCGGCTTCGTACAGGAACTGGGGCACTTGCGTCGTTTTACCACTACCCGTCTCACCACAAAGAATAATCACGTCGTTCTCGGTGATAGCCTCCATAATTTCCTGCTCGGAGCTGCACACAGGAAGCTGCATGCGCGCCATTTGAATTTCCGGTTTGCGGGAAAGAGTCACAAGAGTCGTTTTGTACGACAGCTTCGTCTTCTTGCTCAGCTCGCGCATTTCCTCGGGGGTCTTCATCACAATCGGCTTCGGTACATACGCATCAGCAGGGTCCACCGTAGGCTCTTCTTCTTGCTTCGGAGCAGTTAGTGCTTTCGGCTGTCCAGCGGCCAGAGCCTTAAGACGGCGCTTCTCCTCGTTCTTCTTGCGCAGCGCTTCCAATTTGGTCATCGCTGCGCTTTGCGAGCTTGTGCGCTTCGCAGCCTCCTCGGGATCTTCCTCTTCAACCGCTGTCTGTTGGACAGCCATGACGGATGCTGCGGTAGCACTGCTCTCTGAAGGAGCAGCCCCCTGCTGCACCGGCAGCATGGGCACAGAGCGCTGAATCAGCGATGGCTTTTTCTTACGACGCTTCTTCTTGCCACTCTTCTCTTCAGCGGCCCCATCATTAGCGGTGCTCACCGTAGACTTCGCCTCCTTGGTCGCCTTCGTCGGCTTGGCCTCCTCCTCCATCAGTTCATCCGCTTCTTCCTCCTCTTCCTCCTCCTTCCGCTCGGTCTTCTTCAGCAGCTCATTCATGGCAGCGTCCGAGAGCTCGATGCCTGCCTTTTGCCGGTTCAGCGAGCGCTTGAGGCGTTCCCGCAGCGTCTCCTTGTGGCCCATCTGGGACGTGCTGTACATGAGCCGCAGCTGGTCCTGCGAGAGCTGCTGCTTCTCCAGCGACTTGTACAGGTCCGCGCGTCTGGCCTCCTTCACTTTCCTGGCCGCGATGGCCTCCAGTTTCTTGCGCTTGGTCTTACTCAGCTGCTGCGCCTGCTGCACCAGCTCCTCGGGCACCTTCTCGGCCTTGACCTTCTTCTCGCGACGGCCAGGAAGTACCAGCGCGCCGCCAGCCTCGTCTTCGCCCATTTCTTCCAGTAGTTCGGCCGACAGCAGCCCAGGAGACTCGGAAACACGCGCGTCTTCCTGCTCTGCCTCGTGCGCCATGTTCACATTGGCCTCCTGCGACTCCTGCGGCGCCTTTTCTTCTCGTTCTTGCGCGAGCGCCACCTTCGAAGCCTTGGCTTTCTTCTTGGCCTTGGCGTGTCCGCCCTGCTTGCGTTTCTTGCCCGCCATCGTCCCGCACGCGCAGCCTCCAGGTGCGCCGTGTCAATCGCCAATGGACGTGTGCGCACCAGTGTTCATGGTGTACCAGTGTACCATTTATCTATTTCATCCAATCACAGTCCCGTTTGCCATCGCATTTTCGACCAATCCCAGCCGACTGGAGCTGCTCGACAAACGACTGGAGCAGGTCAGAGCGCAACTGCCAAGAGTGCATCACTTCGAGCTTGGTGCTCTCCCCGTTCCGTTCTCCCCGTCGCTCTACCAACTCGTTGACCATGCCGACCAAGCGCGTGAAAGGCAAGAAGAAGCTCAAGTCCATCAAGGCCAAGCAGACTGATGCCATGGGCAGCAAGCGCCGCCTGGCCAAGTTCGGCAAGGAGCAGCGCAAGGGCATGCGCGGCTCGGCGGCCAACTACATCACGCGCAGCCAGGCGCTCAAGCGGCTGCAAGTGTCGCTCAAGGACTTCCGTCGGCTCTGCATCCTCAAAGGAATCTACCCGCGCGAGCCCAAGAAGAAGCCCTCGGGCAAGGACAAGACGTACTACTACCTCAAGGACGTCATGTTCCTGGCGCACGAGCCTGTGCTCGAAAAGTTCCGCGCCTTCAAGACCTTCATGAAGAAGGTCAAGAAGGCCATGGGCAAGAAGGACTACGAGGACGCCAAGCGCAAGCACGAGAACCGCCCGACCTACGAGCTCGACCACATTGTCAAGGAGCGCTACCCGCGCTTCGTGGACGCGTTGGGCGACCTGGACGACGCCTTGTGTCTTGTGCACCTGTTCGCTCTCATGCCCACGGGCAACGGCATCCACGCTGAGGTGACGAGCATGTGCTTGCGCCTCGTGCGCGAGTGGCAGAACTACGTGGTGGCCACGCGCGCGCTCACCAAGGTCTTTGTGAGCATCAAGGGCATCTACTACCAGGCCAATGTGCAGGGTCAGACCATCACGTGGCTCGTGCCGCACCAGTTCACGCCCACGGTGGACAAGCGCGTGGACGTGCGCGTCATGCTCACGTTCCTCGAATTCTACGACGTGCTGCTCAAGTTCGTCAACGCGCAGCTGTACATGCAAATCGGCGTGGCGTACCCGCCCAAGATCAACTTGCAGCTGGACGCTGCCGGAGCCCAGCTTGCGTCTCTGGAGCTGGAGCGTGTGAAGGAGGACGAGGAGATGGAGAACGCTGACGCTGGCGACGAGGATGACGAAGCCGAGGAGACCTCCAAGGACATCTCGCAGCAGCAGAAGGAGTCAGAGAAGCGCATCAAGACGCTCAGCGGCGCTATTGCCGAGAAGGAGTCCAACCCGGTTGACGAGTACGATGAGGACCAGGAGGAGATGGCTTACGGCGAGATGAGCGAGCCGCTGGAAGCTGCCTTTGCGTCCAACAAGCTGGCTGCCCAGATCTACAGCGAGCAGCGCAAGGAGCGCAGCGAGAAGAGCCTGTTCAGCGGTCTGACCTTCTTCCTGTCTCGTGAGGTGCCTTCGGCCTGCCTGGAGCTGGTGCTGCGCTCGCACGGTGCCACTTTGGGTTGGGACGGTGCTGGCTCGCCTTTCGACGAGAAGAGCTCGCGCATCACGCACCACATCATGGACCGCCCGCACCAGGGCCACCGTTATTTCAACCGCGAGTACGTGCAACCGCAGTGGGTGTTTGACTCGGTGAACAACGGTGTGCTGCTGCCGCTGACGCGTTACGTGCCTGGCGCGGAGTTGCCGCCTCACCTTTCGCCTTTCGTGAACGACGAACAGGAGGGCTACACCCCCGAGTACCGCAAGGAGCTGGAGAAGCTCAAGTCGGCTTCGCAGGTGCTGCGCGAGGTTGGCGCTGTGGGCGACGAGGGCGCTTCCGACTCGGAAGACGAGGACGCCGAGGAGCAGGAGGAGGCCTATGCCGCCGACCTTAAGGCTGAGCTGGATGGCAAGGAGAAGGAGGGCAGCGATGACGAGGAGGAGGACGACGAGGAGGAAGAGGAGGAGAAGGAAGACAAGTCGTCGCCGCTTAAGCGCAAGGCGGAACCGGCCGTCACCGAGAAGAAGTCGAAGAAGGCCAAGAAGGAGGAGGAGGCCGCAGAGCTCAAGGAGCTGGCCAAGACCATGATGTCGAAGAAGTCCAAGCGTCTGTATGACCGTATGCAGTACGGTCTGGGCAAGAAGGCCGACAAAATTCAGAAGCTGGAGGACAAGCGTGTCAAGCTGGAAGCCGAAAAGGAGAAGCCCAAGCCGGCGGAGGCTGCTCCCAGCAAGGAGGTCTCCAAGAAGCGCAAGAGGAAGACCAAGGGCAAGAGCGCCAATTAGACTTTAATTGCCAATGTATTCATTCGTTCACTCAGCACAACTTTGGACTTAGCGTTTTGCTTGTACATATCGACACCTGCACATTGTGAATGCTCTCGTTGTCTTTACTGCTTGTCAATTGCACTAAATCCATACTACTAGTACTTTGTGCTCATGCTGGATCAGTTGGTTCCTGAACACCAATTGATTTATGATAGCTCTGGGCTGCACGAAAGAAGATGAACACGATGTGAAGAGCTAAAACACTTCCAAGGGGAAAAGGAAATATCTTACTACTTTCCGAAGAAACGAGCTATTGGCTTCCTCCTTCGCTCTAGGCAATGCTGCTGCGCCAGCAGCCGCAAGGAAAAGAAGAAGAAACCATGCTGCCGTTATTTTCCCCGATTCGCTTGCTTCGCCGTCGATTCAACCTGCCGCTTGCACTCGAAAGCTGAAAAGGGAGGAAGCGTCGCCTTGTCGTCGTCGCTCACCGCCCAGTCGACAGTCAGCGGCCCAGGCTGCACGAGACAGTAAAGCCCGATGCTTGGCGCTGGAGGAGAGGACGGCGGCAGACAGAAGCCACGACTTAAGCAGTCGTTTTTTTCTTCTTCTTCTTGTTCTTCTTCTTCAGAGAGGAAGCGAGGATCTTGGCCGTCTCCTCGTCTACGGTCTTCTCCGAGTGCACGCGGTCACCCGGGAAGGTGAGGCCCGTGATCTTGGTGGTGCCGCTGGGCAGCAGCAGCACCGTCACCTTGAAGTGCGCCACCTTGTCGCCCGGGCGGCCCTCCAGGATCGGGTAGGCCTGCAGCAGGTCGTGCTTGACGCACTCGACGACGCCCATGCGTGCCTGGCTCTCGTCCTCAAAGGCGCGGATGGTGAAGGGCAGCGTGGGGAACTTGGTGTTGATCTCCTTGAAGACGTAGCGGGAGGCCTTCATCTTGAGGCGGTACTGCTTGTCCACCTGGCGCTTGAAGACCGTGGTGCGGCGCTCGCTCGTCACAGGCTTCTCGCTGCCCGTGGTGTAGCACACGTCGATGGTGTACACCTCGTTGGGCTCGAACGTCACCTTGGGGGTGCGGTTCTCCACGTCCATCTTCTGGGCGATGATCTTGTTGCCGTCGATCACGAAGCGCTTGAGCTGGTGCATGAGCGTGCCCTGCAGGCTCTTGACGCCGTACGACGCTTCAAGCTTGGTCAGCGCCTCCGTCACCTGCAGGTTCGTGTTGCCCGGCTTGATGAGCCGCGCGCAGAGCTCCACGGCGTCGTGGGCGCACTTGAGCACGTCGGCGTCCTGGCCCTGCAGCTCCGGGAACTCGGCG
>JAHWLE010001550.1:0-10572 GCA_024679135.1 Phytophthora foliorum | reverse complement strand
CGGCTGGTCGGCACGCGGCGGCTCGGCGCAGACCAAGCGGGTGTTGTGCGCTTGGGGCTCTCGAGACCCGAACGTTGCCAGCGGACAGGCTCTGCGGCCGCTGCCGCCGTCCCAAGATATGAGCGCGAACTGCTGAGCTGCTGTGTCCATTGCAGGCAGCGACACGACGTCTGTAGAGGACGGCATTCGTGAGACTTGGTGGACTCGACCGGATGCTAATCACCGACTGTGACCTTTCGCGCGGATCCAAAGACCGCCTGGCTAAACCGATCGTAAACTGACTGCTCACACGTCACAGATGCAGCTGCGGATGAGTGTGTCATTGTGAGATTCTCTCTCCATCGATGGCCTACCAGAACACTAACCTCATGCCCAAGCATAGCGATGGGACGGTGCTGCATCTCGGGGTGAAGGCTGGACAAGTGGCCAACCGCGTCGTGTCCGTGGGGAGTCTCGCTCGGGCCAAGATGCTGGCCCAACTGCTGGACGACGGACGGTTTGAGACCTTCGAGTCGTCGCGCGGCTTCTCGACGTTCACGGGGAAGGTGAATGGCGTGCGAGTCTCCATTGTGGCCACGGGGATGGTACGAGACTGACTGGCGCCTTAGGGGTGGAGAGAGCTGACGGTTTGTGCTGGTGCAGGGTATCCCCAACATGGACTTTGTTGTACGCGAAGCGAGAGCTGTCGTCGAGGGTCCAATGAGCATCATTCGGTGCGCTGAATAAGCTGCAAAGAGCTGTTTAGAGGGACAGGCTGATGAGATTTTGGTGCCGACCAGATTCGGAACGTGCGGGAGCGTCCAGAAGGACGTGGCTCCAGGCAGCGTCGTGGTGAGTGGCAAGGGGTCTGTCATGGTCACGCGCAACCCGGACGCTTTCTTTCCGGATGCGGAAGGGGAGGACTGCTATCGAGTCTCAAGAGTGATGCCAGCGTCACCTCCACTCTCCAAGGAGGTAGGTGGAAGGTAATTGGCCTTGTCGTCTGGGTTTGCTCACTCCTCTCGTCTCTGATGGAAGCTCGTCGCCTCGATGAAGAACAAGCTGGGTGCGCTTCGCACTGTGCCCGCCATTGCCACTTCCAGTGACCGCGACGCGCTCAACGTCTTCGATGGCCTCAACGCTACTGCCTGCTCCTTCTATAGCTCGCAAGGTCTGCTACGCTCTCCTTCCCATGCAAACTCTCCTAGGTTGCGTCATTGTCGTATCTCTGGTGTCTGTAGGTCGTCTGAACTCGGCCTTTGACGACCGCAACGAGCAGCTCGTGGGGGACCTCACAAAGTCGCACCCGGATCTCCTCACCGTCGAAATGGAGACCTTCCACCTGTAAGAAGCTGCTGCAGCTTCACCCTGTCAACCTCCAAGAGCTCATTCTCTCTTTGTCTAGACTGGACTTGGCCCAACGCAGCCGCGGGTCCATCCAGGCCACTGCAGCCGTACTGGTCGTGGCCAACCGCCTCACGGGTCAAGTGATTGAGTCCGAAGTGCTCAAGGCGTTGGAATTCTACTGGGGCCAAGTCATCCTCGAGACCATCGCTGCAACCCCACTTCAAGTCTAAATGTAGCCATGTCAGAATTTGATTTGATTGATGAATTCACGCGTTTTAATCGTCATTTCGCCTTTCACCGAGTCGAATCAACATGAGCGAAGATGAGGGTAATAAGAGCAAGCGCTGGTTCCCGCTGGAGTCGAACCCGGAGGTCATGAACGCGTACGTGGAGAAGATGGGCTTCCCCACGACCGAGTTCAGCTTCTGCGACGTGCTGAGCACCGAGGAGTGGGCGCTGGCCATGATCCCGTCGCCCGTGGTGGCGGTCATCATGCTTTTCCCCATTAAGCCACACGTAAGATCGTTTTGTTTAAACAATTTTACAGTAGGGTTTCGGAAGTTATAGATTGGTGATTTTGTTTTACTGCAGACGGAGGAGGCGGCCAAGCAGGAGGCGAAGCGGATCGAGAAGGACGGACAGATTGTGTCCCCCAACGTGTACTACATGCGCCAAACTGTTGGTATGAAGTGGGGTGTTGAAGTTATTGGATGAAACGTCAAAACGTTTAATCGATTGTATTGATTTTGGGTTGTTTAGGCAACGCGTGCGGAACTGTTGGCATCTTGCACGCCATCGGCAACATGCGCCACCTCGTCCGGCTGAGTGGGTTTTGCTGTTTTTACACGGGTGCTGAGAGTTTTGTATCTGAATGAGCATTTTGTGGGGCAGCTCCTGGGAGCTACTTGGACAAGTTCTTCAACAAGACCAAGACCAAGACGCCGGAGGAGATCGCGCAGTACCTCGAGGAGGACGACGAGGTTGGCTGCTGAGATGATGATATTTTGCTACGTGGCACTGATGTGTTGGTGTTGGCGGTCAATAGCTGGAAGAAACGCACAGCAGTGCGGCGGAGGCTGGCCAGTCAGAGGTACGAAGGTCGTGGTGGTGAAGTGTTTGTCGTAGAGGCTGACATTTTTTCCCCTCTTGTCTTGCAGCAATTGGAAAGCGTGGACGACCCTATCAATACGCACTTTGTGTGCTTCAGGTATGGAGCTCTTTACACAACATGAGAGTTCGCTGACCTTCCGGTTTTGTGGGTAGAGCCTGACTATTGTTTGTTCCGTTAGCTGCGTGGACGGTACCCTGTACGAGCTTGATGGCCGGAAGAAACGTCCCATTAACCACGGACCATCCAGCTCGGACACTGTTCTCCAGGTACGCTGCAGTATTTTTTATTGCTGCAACGATGTACTTCACTAATGCTCTCTCACGCTACCTCAGGACGCCTGCCAGGCCATCAAGAAGTTTATGGCCCGGGACGAAGGCGAGATGCGATTCACCATCCTGGCACTAGCGAAGACCGCGACTGACTAAGAAATTCTCTTCCTGCGGGCCAAGTCTAATAAGCTGCAAAGGAACTGTAGCAACTGGTTATCCGCCAAGAATGAAGAATGCGGCGCGGGCTGTCGCTGCGCTGTCAAAACGCATCCGCGAGTATCTTTGCTTTACTAACTGCCGACCCTTCGTCAGCTTTGTTTGCATTCCACAGCCATGGACAATCCGGCCACCGACTTGCTGGTGATGTTGCTTTTCTCTGTTGTGCTTAATGTTGCAGCAACAGCCTCCATTGATCTCTACGTCTCACCATCAAGCAACTACGTTGGAACTGCTGACGGCAGCTTAGCGAAGCCTTTCAAGACGCTTGCACAGGTGCAGCTGGAAGTTCGAGCCAAAAGCAAGCTGGCTGAAAACAGCAATACGCCAATTAATGTCTTCCTCCGCGCTGGTCGCTATGAGTTATCGTCTACATTTGATTTCACTGATGAAGACTCCGGCTCTTCCAGCGACGCGCCAGTCACATACCAAGCGTACTGCGATGCAACTGTGGAAAAGGCTGCCATGTCGGTGCGAAAGTTCCCGTACCAGTCTGGCCTGGCTGTTCCTCCACGGCTACTTTGGAATGGTGTAGACAACGTTGGCAAATGGACAGGTCCAGCAGATCCGTTTGCGCAGATGGGAGTTAACTTCAGTGCTAATTCACTGTCCGTGGCACCAGCACCCGCTGTAAGTGTGGGGACTGATATTGGCTCTGTGTGTGTGGATAAGAACAACGGTGCCGGGCACACCTGCTACACTGATGGAAGCCCAATGGCGACATGTGTCTCTGGTTGCATGATTGCTTGTCAGAACCACATCGCGCGCAAGCGCTACAGTGATATCTTCTATGCCGAATTTTCTCATTTGTTTGGCAAGGACTTGAGCAAAGAAGAAGACTGCGTTGAGATTTGCTCGCTGTCGTGCCGTGGTTGTGAGAAGGTTGTCATTTCTGGATCGAAACTGATAGAAGCTGGAACACTAACGTGGGCTTTCGATCAATCGATAACGGTGACCTCGCTAAGTGGTAGTACGCAGGTGCTCAAGATTTTTCGAGCAGATTTGTCTTCTATCTTGCCGGCCCTCGCAGCAGGAACTGTACCAGCCACGCCTGAAGACTTTGCGACGTTCAACACTCTGTATGCTGACGGTGCGCAACTGCCACGTGCGGGATTTCCAGATTGCTTGGTGGATTCGTCATTACTGGCGCAGACTTTCAACTGCTCGTATGAGCCGGTTAGAGTCGTCAAGTCTCAAGTGATCTACAACTCCACCACATTCTCAAGCCGTGTATCGACGTGGACTAATGTGAAAGACATCATGTTAGACCTGCGGCCACAGCGCACAGAGCCTTCAAGTCTACATTACTCTCTTGAGTCGGTAGACAGCGCGACTGGTATTGTACAACTCAACGCTGGAGGGTCAGAGCTTTCCTACGGCATCTTCGCTGATGGGCCTGGTGTTTCGTGGTCTTCGTCATCAGCCATCCTTGACCCTGGTATCCGAGTTGAGAATGTTCTCGAGGAACTCGATTCACCAGGCGAATGGTTCTTTGACGTCTCTAAGCGCTGGCTGTATTTGATCCCGCTAAATTCATCTACGACTGAGACGTCACTAGCGAGCAGCGTCTTGGAGATTCCGTTGCTACATCAATTGGTGCGCGTGAGTGGATCCCGCGAGAATCAGTATGTCGTGCCGATACATGCTCAAACGACGTTAAAGGAAACCACATCAGATACCAAAGCTTCCAACCTGCGCTTTCGCTATCTCACGTTCTCAGGGACGCAGCTTCACCATCTCAACATCTGTAAGTTGGAGATCTGTCGGCTTTGCAATAGTTGCGCGTACTCACATATATATGAACTTTGCTTTGTGTTTCAGACGAGCGAATTCCTGGATCAGAATGGCCCATGACGCGTGTGGCCTCAGTCTTCCTAGAATCCGTAACGAATACGACAATCGAGCACTGCAGCTTCGAGAAAATAGGCGGGAACGCGATCATGGTATCTGGTGAGAACAGTAACATCCAGCTTGTGAACAACAACGTATCATTCGCGGGTAGTAACGGCATTACGGTGCTTGCGCGGCGCGGCTTCCAGCTTAACTCCTTTTACGAACCTGTACTCGCGCACCTGCTGATATCGCGCGCTGTGAACATCTCATTCAACCAGGTTTACCACTTTGGGCAGCAAGTTGCCCATTCGGCGGCGATAATGGTGGTCGGGGCACAGCAAACTACTATTCACGGCAATCTCGTATTTGGTGCCCCGAACAGAACGAATACCAACAATGGTGTTACAGAGTCTCCACTATTCACTGCAACGGCGTACCATGTGGTCAATGCCGACGGGGCCAACTACGACGATAGTCTCCCGTTGATTCGGCCCATTACCAGCCTAGGAGAGAATGCAATACCCGTCACATCGGTACAAACCCTCTCTTCGCAGTATCAGGTGACAGTTCCGCTACTCGGGTTTGACATCAACATCGTCGCAAAGCTTGTAGGCGCGCCTGAGTGCTTCTCTGGCAGCGGTCGAGTTGGGTCACTTTATGGTGAGCCGACACCGTTCACGTACACTAGCTGCTCGGGTTGCTGCTCAGTGCACGACAACTACGCGCGCCTTCGAGTGTCTGGGTCAGGAGTAACTTGGACCGATGCTACTTCTCGCGAAGTTCTAGTGCGCCCGGGCGAGACGGTGGACCTCGCCGCAGCTGCGTCAGATTATTTCAACTCGATCGTAGACGTCTACCTTGGCTTCCATGTCGTCACTCCCAACCAAATTTTCGATCTGCCGACTCGAGCCAAGTGGCAAATACTCACGAGACGCTGTGAATACGCCGATCGCACGTATCAAGAAACGTGTGGTGGACCCTGCATACAGCAAGACGGCTGTGGTAACTCCAACGCTGCGCTGCAGCAAGCTCTCGGTACTTCTCTGGCATGTGCCAACGGCTACGAATCGGATCCGCAGTCGCTCGTATGCACGGGCCCATTTGAGGCTCAACAGGACTGCGATGGCTCAGGTGTGCCGAAGTCTCACCTGTATTACAACTGTAAAATCGATTGCTTCACCGCGTCATGCACCTAAGCACAGCAAAAACAAAAGACAGCAAGTCCAATGAGTAACTCCAATTTTCAACAACTTGTTTTCCCGGTACGCTAGTGCCACGAGGCACAAGACAAACTCGCGCCTTCCGACTGCTTATTTCGGTCTTGCGCTCGGCCCGCGTTCTAAAAGACCGTCGCGGCTCCCTCGACCCATCATTATCTTCTTCCTTTTTTTTTGTCTCGCTGCTACCACACACGAGCTTGTCCCGCGATTCTCATTTGATGCCAGTATTCCCTCCGCGCGTTAGTTGGTCAGCAAGTGTATCCCGTCCGAGGGTCTGTGTTATCCCACATTTGATAGTGATGAAGGCCGCCCCACGAAACTGAATCCATCGAAGTCGTTCGGACGGTCGGTCTTCTGCATCATCATACTCGGCTCGCGGTCGCGCGCCGTGATCTCGTTCATGTTGCGAGGTGCGTAGTGCGTATCCATCTTGCCCACACCAGGGTTGAACGGTGGCTGCATCTTGCGCTCCAGCAGCTCCGGCCAATCAATGGTGTCGAAGAATGGGTGCGTCAACACCTCGTCGGCACCGCGCGGGCCACTACCAAGACGCATCATCGGGTCACGCGTAAGAAGCTGCATATTACAAAACAATAAGTACGTTAGCACTACACGCTGAAGCAAATAAAACAACGTGGTCACTTACCCCATTGATGAGCGAAATCGCTGCGTCCGAGAAACTGGGCGAGAAAGTAACCCAGTCCTGCTTCAGAATGGTTTGGAACATGATGTCCCGGTTGCGGTGATAGTAAGGTGGTTTTCCGCCGATCATCTCGTACAGCAGAATGCCGAATGACCACCAGTCAGCAGCCTTACCGTAAGCCTTGCCCTTCAGTAGCTCAGGTGCAATGTATGCGGCTGTTCCACAGAATGTTGTAGCACCCTTCAGGCCGGAGACACCGACCTTCGATAGGCCGAAATCGGTGATACTCACGTGTCCGTCGTGGTCCATCAACACATTTTCAAGCTTTGCGTCACGGTAAATGATGTTGGCACTGTGAAGATGTGCGATAGCTGCCGCGACCTCGGCAGCGTAGAAGCGAGCCCACTCCTCCGGGAATTTGCGACGACGACGAAGGTGCGTCGCCAGGGAGCCACCGCTAAGGTAATCCATTACGAGGTACAGTTTCGACTCGCTTTGGAATGCGTAGTGCAGCTTGACCACAAACGGGTGCGAAATCTCCGTCAGAATTTTACGTTCTGCCATCGTTGTGTTGACCAGGCCCGACGACACAACCTGCTGCTTTTTCAGCACCTTCATTGCATAGCATTCGCCCTGGCGCGGCGGTGTGACCTTCCGGCACAAGAAGACCTTGCCAAAACCACCTTGGCCAACAACCTTCATCAACTCGAAGTCCTTGTCAGAGATTTGGCGCTTATCACCACCGGATCCGGAACCACTGCTAGCAACGGGGCTGCGCTTGGGCTTCGGCACTGGTTTCGGCAAATAGTATGTGGCCTTAATCTTGCCGGGATCCTCAGTCTCGTTGTTTTTGTTTCCGTTTTTGCCTTCGTCGGCACCACCAGACATATCGCTCGACTCGTCACCATCAGTTTCACCAATTACAATGATGTTGGACTGTCGCCGCGGACGACCGACAGCCTTTGACGCAGTCTTCCGCCGTCTCAAATCCGCACGAACATGCTTCACTACAGCGGTCATGCCAGGCTGGTTTGGGTTGGCGCCAATGAACGCAAAGGCAGGATCCTCGGCCTTCTCTAGGGTCTTCGGCGTATTGTCAGCTTCCTGAGATGGCATAAAACCCAACGATAGACACACACAGTTCACACGCGCTTGAGAATCCACAATCTGAGCACCAAGCGGCTCATACGAGGCCTCCCAATTAATTGATCGGCGACCAAGAAGCTCGAGAATACCAGGCGATTCGTTGTGGTCGATTTCGTGCTTCGACTCGATCAACGCAATGCGGTGAACCTTTTCACGCACACTATCCTCGTATGTCTCCAGAATTGACTTTACCAGGGCACCACCACGCGCATACGCGATGATGGACACCTGGCCCTTGCACTTAGTGATAAATTGTTCCCACACAAAAAGAACGTGCTCCTTAGGGGAAGTGGAGTTTGGAATTGGAACCTCGCGCTCAAAGCCTCCAGCCTCGTATACGACTGCCGTGTTGGAGAACGGGTTGCAAACCACAATACCGTAGCCCTCTTCTTGAGCACGACTGAAGTATGGAGTCATCGACCACTTGTGATCAATCGTCAGCTTCGTGTTCTCCGGGTCCTGCTTCCATAGACCAAGTGGTCCCGAGTCCGACAGGAACAGGATGACTTTCTTTGCTGATGTGTACGCCATCGAGCTGTAAAACCGGCAGCGTACAGGCGAATCGGCCGATGGCACAAATTGAGGAGTGAAGTCTAGCTCCCTCTCCATGAAGTTGTAGATATCCTTCTTGTCCGTGCGCTCACTCATACGGATCGACGGGTTCACGTTATGCTTCAGCTTTGGCAGCTCGACAGGCTCATCGAAGGCGGAAATACCACGAGTATCGAGCTCCAGAGAGTCCGCGGAACTCTTCCGTTCGCGACCTTCGGTCTCATCCGCAGTTATCTTGTCCTCCTCCTCATTGTCATCAATAGCCTTAGGTTTTTCCTCGCCCTTCTTGTACGCATCCGAAGGCGGCTTCGTCGGCAATTCCGTGTCGTCACCGCTCTCATCGTCGCTACTTGACTCCATGGCTAGCATAGCAGTCGTCTTGCGACGTCCCATGCCAGCCATGAGCAGGCCAGTCGATGACCGCGAAGAAGTCCGAACTGGTACAGGAGCAGGCTTAGGTTCAGCTTTAGATTCCTCTTCAGAATCACTGAACGAAGTGAAGCTGTGTCTTTTAGGTTCGGGCTCAACGATGCCAAAGTTAGGCTTCAAGGCGTCCTTCTTGGCCTTGGGCGGCGTTGGAGGCGCTGCCACCGGCGATGGTGTTTCTCGAGAGGTGTACGGGGACGACTCCGCGTCGCTACTAGAATCGTCTTCACTAGGCGATCGCACCGGTGAACGAGGCGTCGGCTTCGCATCGTTAGCAATTGCTTTAACATCGTCCTCGTCTGAGTCTGCATACGCAGCCGGGGTGCGTTTCTCGTCAGCTTCAACTTCGCTGAGAGCTTGAGTGATCTCCTGATCAAACCTAGCCGAAGCGTTGTTATGGTCAGTTTGCTCCAGTTGTTGCTGCGAAGATCCTCTGGTCATCCGGGTAGGGTAAGTGTTTTCCTTGTCGCCAACGTCCACGCCGTCCGGAGTCTGCATCACAGCAAGAAGAAGTGTCCTGGCACCTTCCGAAAGCGCTTCCAACTCGTCAAATGGCGTCGTTTCCTCTTCCATATCATCGCGTCCATCGATATCTTCATCACCCTCGTCATTAATGGTCTGCGCACGTGTAGCACGCTCACCAACGGTGGTGCCGCGCAGGTTAAAGCCACAAGCTCCGCAGAAGCGAGAACCAGTAAGAACGGCGTTACAGTTCGGGCAACGCTTCTTTTCGATCTCAGGCTCCTCCTCCACTGCGTTCAGCTTGTTCAAAGCGTTCATCCATTTGTTGCGCTCACGATCGTTATCAGCGTACACATAGTACGGCACCTGCTCGTTAGTCATGAACATGAAACCAAATGGTTCGCCATCCCACTTTTGCACGTCTTCAACTAGCACCTCAGCAAGAGGCTTCCCCTTCGTGTTGTTCGCCATATCGTAGTCCGAGTAGTATGAAATCGTGTTTCCACGCAGAATGAAGTAGCGCTTCTTCCAGCTTTTGCGCTTGTGGCCCTGCTTCGTCAAATATCCGGCACATGACACGGGCTCCGGGACATTGGCTGTAGATTTCTTTACAGTTGCAAGCCACTTTTGCTGCTCGCCGGTTGTATCAGCAATCACGTAAAACACGTTTCCGGTGACCGTCATGAACATTAGGCCATTTGCCTCCCCGTCCCAGGGTGCCACCGATCGTATCTCTACTTCTGCCATCGCTGACTGATTGTCACGATATGCCTGCTGGTCCGCGTAGTGGCGCAGGGATGTACCATTCAAGACGTAGTACGCCATGCGCTGGCTCGGCACCAGGTGGCCTCGCTTCGTGAGATATCCTTCGCAGCTCACTTCCTCGGTCTCCACCATGAATTCCTTCAGCGCACGCAGCCATCTCGAGCGTTCCCCCTCGGACGACGCGTACACGTAGTACGGGATCTGCTTCGTCGTGTAGAACATGAAACCGTGCGCTTCTCCAGACCATGGGGCCACCTTCTCGACCGTCACAGCGCCGTATTTCTTGCTCTTCTCCTCGCTCGAATAGTACTCGAGCACATTTCCTCGCAACGTGAAATAGCGCGTCTTCCAGTTCGTAAACAAGTGTCCTCTCTTCGTCAGATAGCCCTCGCACTTGATCTCGGTGGGGGTTCCTTCCGGGATCGTCATACGCGACTCCTTTTCGCCGCGCGTGAGCATAAACGTCTCACGACTGAAGATGCTGCGTCTCGAGGCCGAGCGGCGACTGGCCCCGGCGTTGACGGGCGCCGTCTGGCTGAAGTCCGAGCCTCCGTACGCAGAGGCGGCAGGATTGAAGCTGCTGCCCGTCGTGGCGGTGTAGGG
>JAHWLE010001549.1:0-10576 GCA_024679135.1 Phytophthora foliorum | reverse complement strand
GCCGTGAGCTTTGCACAGTCCGCGCGACCGAATGCCCTTGGTGCAGCCCTCGACCTTGCAGATGCGAGTGGCCGTCGTGCGCTTCTTCCTGGGGAGAGTGGGTGGCGGCACCATCGCGCCCGCCGCAAGCGGGTCGAAGGACCCAGTCAAGCCAACCGAGCCCGTCGGAAGAGGCAACGTGCCGGGCAGCGACGTCCGGTCTTGGGTCTGCACAGGCTGGAAAACCGGCGCGGTCTGGCTCATCGTAAGCAGCATGTCGGCCGACACGTTGGTCATGCCCATGGTGTTGCTGAAGAAAGTAGGCGCGTGCATGTCCGTCGAGTGCATCGGCGAGGCGAAGAGAAGCTGGAGGCCGGGCATTTGCTGTCCGCGCGCGTGCTGCGCGTTGACTGGCGTCTGACCGGTTGGCATCTCCTGAAGCACCTCGCGGAGCATCTGCGCGTCCATGACAAGGTCCTCCTCGTTCGAGCGCTGAATCGGTTCGCTGTGTTGAAGCACCAGCGGGTGCAGCGCCGGTGGTTGCGTTGGCTGAGGGTGCGGCAGGTAGTCACCAGGCACCATCGGTGCACCAGTGCTGTAGGTCGGTGCAGTCCATTGAGCTGTCGCCGAAGTCGTCTGCAGGTCACGCGGAGGCAGGAGATGCTGCTGCGTGTAGTACCCGGTCGGGGTCGAGAAGCTGCTGGGCTGTCTAGTGGTGGCATAGTAGTTACTACTCTGCTGGTCCAGCGTGAAGCTGGGCAGCGGCTGCGACGTGCTCGTGTTGGCATCCGTCGGGTTGGTGGCAATGCTCGTGGGTGACGACCACTGCTCGGGACGCATTGGGTCCTCCGAAGATGGCGGTGCTTTGAGCTGCGTGAGGAAGCTTGAGAACTGAAGTTGGGCGGGGCCGTTGCGCTCAGCAGTTGGTACCATTAGGAGTGGTCAATTGGTGTGGGTTGTAAGCAAGATTGCTTATGCCGAGCGAAAGCGGAAATGCGGATGGTGCAGTGCAGCCCAAGCCAAAGCCGCGTGTTCGGTTGTCTGCGGGGCGTCGGCTCTTTTATTTGGGACGCCCAAGGTGGGGAATCGGTGATACAGACTTGGCTAAGAAGAGAGACATACGGTCGCGTGTGTAGCACGGGGAACCAGTGGAGATGCTTGAACCGAGACGCCGGATGTCTCGCGACCAAGCGCGGGCCCCGGTCTCTGCTTGGGAAGTTCATTCGGGGAGAAAAACCGAGCACCCTCGGGGCGCGCCCCGTTTTCCGGGCACGTTTTTGGCCGACAGAGAGACAGAGGCAGCTTTTGCTGTGCCGCCGCTTGGCTCACAGCGCCGCGATCGCGCAGCGCAACCCAACGCCAACGAGTGCTTGAGATTACCAGGGTGGCGCCTCTACATGCCGGCGTCCTCACAGCCACGCGAGCCGAAAGATTAGCAGCTTGAGGCGATCAACGGGAGGGTGGCAGCCTTCGTCGACCTTCTAGGGCCACACGAAGTACAACTTTATGTACTTTTGCCGCAATTGCAGACACCTTGGTCGCGTACGATTTGGACCTGCAAGCTGAACGTTATTAGAGCTCCTCTTTCGCGCGACGACGCTATGCTCCGCTGGACAAGCAGTGCTACGCTGGACTTGCTGAAACTTGCGTGACACATTTAGGACGTCAAGTTCCTTCGATGCAAGTGCCGTGCACTCGACGATGGAGGAGACAGGCTCCATCTACTACACTCAAGCGAGCAGGCTCGCACTAGATTCACCACTTTCTCGGCACTTCTGAAGCGGTTTTCGTGAGCATTTCCTGGCCAAAAGCTCACGTAAAAGCTTCTGAGAGCAGTAATGGCGGCTTTTGACACGCGGGCGGACTATGCAGGTCCGGCTGTTGGGCACTTTGTGGGCCCGAGCGGGGCGGACCACCTTAGAGGGTGCCTCCTCCCCCGAAATGCGACCACCTCTGCACGCCGCTGCAGTACATGTAACACAGCGATAAACACGCGTGGGGCCGATGAAAGAGGCGGATGGGGGCGTGTGTGGCTTAGCGACGCCTTCAACGTGAGCTTTTTGCATAGCCAGCGGCGGCGAGAGTGTCCGTTCAATTGCACGAGGCGAGAAATGTTAAACAGACCGGCTCCTGCGACGCTCGACACGGTCGGTTGCATTCAAACACCAAGATCAACGTCGCAGACGCTGTAGTGCGACTACGGCCCATTGGTCTCAGTGAATACGGCGGCTGTATCCATGTAGTAGTCTTTTATCATGGTTTGTAGGAAGAAAACCCGCTGCAATCAACGGTGGCCTTGCTCAGCTGTACATGTAGACTGGGGACTGAGGAGTGCTTGCGTTTCACTGCAGACTCTAGCGCTATTATTATAACGCAGAGCGGGACGCGCATAGTCCGAGGTGGGGATTGCTGCGCTTGGTGTTGTGGTACTGTATTAATAACGCTCGGCGTTACCAATTCTACCTCGGCGCGCCGCGTTGGCTAATGCGCGCCGCGTGTGGCTCGCAGCGACCGACACGGGTCTCTTGACGAGACCACTGGAGAAAAAGGTGCGTGTCAACTCGAGGTACACGGTACAAGCGCTGTTGGCAACATCTCACCAAAAGCTGCCCCGAGCTACTTTCTCTGTAAACGCGGGCAACGAAGCGGGACGAAAGTAAAGAGTGCAACCGGGACGCGTCCTGAAAAAGATGAGGACCCAAAATGACACGAAAGTGAGTAAGCTACAGCACAGCCTTGCACATCGGCGCATCGGCGCAGCTGAGTCAACCGCGCAGACGGTCGAAGGCCTGCTCGCAGATACTAGGTGTCTGATCGGCACAGCCTTCGCAGACCGCTGCAAGGTGATCGCGGAGCTTCGGCCGTGATCGATGGTAAAGGTACCGGCGAAAAAGTATTGCCCTCGACGACAATGGGAGGTCGCGTTGAACCTCTCGAGTCGAGCATCACAATGCCCCGTCGAGGTGCTACTCTGCACATCCGGACATCCGTAGCCTATCCTTTGATGAAGGAGCTGCTGGAGGCGATGATCACAATCGATGTGCGAGGCCTCGTTTCTCCGCGCCAATTTGTGGCGGTGTGCCGCCGGCAAACGCCTTTTCGCTGAGGGACATCCATTGTGCAGCAGCGAGAAATAACACCCCATTGTTGACAAGCCGAGAAAGCGGGTTGCCTAGCACCCCTCGTTGTGTTGTTCGCTCTCAAACCAGGATGAGCTACCAAACAATGCGGCAACTGTGTCATCACCAGGAGCACAACCTCCAGCTGCATCGTCTTCCTTGGCCGACGACGCCAATCCTCTCGGAGCGCTTTGCTCGGAAGTGGCCGTCGCTCGAACAACGAGAGCACCGCAAATGGATCGGATCTTAGGCGTGGGTTGCGCCGCGCAGGTGGTGGATCAACCATATGAACGCTGTCCAGCTGCGGGTTCATCACGCAGCGAGACATTTCGCTATGCGAGCACAGCAACAGACACTCGAGGCATGTGTTGCAGTTGTTGGGCTCATTTCGATGGGGCTACAGTACTGTAATGCCCTTGGTGTCAACATCGGTATCGACGCCTCTGCGACGTCCCCAACCACAGCTGAGAGTCACACAACGCACGCGTTGTCGAGGCGTTTCAAATCGCGATGCCGGAGCGGTCGTTGCGAGAGCATGAAATTCGGGTCTTGTGAGTGGCCGATCTGAGTTTCCATCAAGCTCGTTGACACGAGTGCGTTCAGAATGGAAAGCCGCAAGGACATCTTTGCTCGATGTCGAGACCCTTAAAACGTAGAAGCCACACGGGACATGGAACGCAATCTTAGTTAACGCACCACCGTCGATAGTACATGCAATGTGCGCTTTAAAACGCACAGAACACCAAGCTCGTGTCCTGGCGTCGAGTTGAAGTCGAGCAGCACCGCTCAACCTGACGTCCGAGGATTTGTCGCGATTTAGATTGTGGTGGTTCCGAGTCGCGAAGCTCGACGCCGTCGGTCACCTCTACGACAGACTCGTCCCAAGCTTCTCGGAGGAAGCGATCGAAGGCAAAGTGTCACGAACTAAGGATGAACCGCACCCACGTACCCAATCTATCGGAAGCGAGCAATGTACACGCGGCACAGGAATTTTACACTCGAGGAAAGCCTTGGTTCGTTCGCCTTGCCCAACAAAACTTACATGTTTTCCCCTTTTGTTCGATTATCGACATATTACACGCTATCCTGCTCACAACAACAACTCAAATGGTCTTGATCAGACAAATGAAGCGCTAGGCAAGGCAGAAGCACACACAGTGATGATGTTAAGCTGAGGATTCGTTAATGTCGTAGAGTATGATCCATGTAGCGAGCTTTGTATGGCCGAAAGTCTAGATCTATGGTGAGCGTACATTACTATCAAGCCACGAAACAAAGCTGAGAGCGGCCTGGATAGATGTCCAGGGGCCAGCACTAGACGACACCTCGAATTAGGACGATGCTACTCAGTGGTGACAATATTCAAGCGAGACTCGAAAAGCGTAACAGGGCAGAATACACGCACAGTTCTCAGTCCCATGGACAAAGGACTAATACAGCGGTTGCCATTCTTGAAACATTACCACTGAGTCATGCGCCATACTTGAGTTACGCTTCCGGTCTATATGGAGGCCTCGACGCAGGAGTTTCTTGCCATTCTCGAATTCAAACCGTTCGTAGCACAGCAAAAGTAATGGGCAGCGCAGCGTCTACCAGTAACACTGGCGAGGGTGGTAAGCCACGTGCTGTAATGGTGTGCCATTCCTCCCAGGAAGCTTCATTGAGAGCTCTTCTTCTAGCAGCGGGTGGCGGGGATGAAACCAACCATGTAGACGACATCGCGGTCGTGACGGACACATACCCGTGTGATCGCCAACACCGAGCAGAGTTGATTTCTCGAGCCCAAGCAGCTTTTGTGGCGATCGATCCGATGCTCCAACGCAGTTCCGAACTCATCGAAACCTTGTCGTTTCTCAAAGATCAGCGCAAGACGGTCATCTCCGGTCCTCTGACCTTTTTTTCACGTCCATCAGGTGCTATTGGTGCCGTGTGCCTTGCACTCGGTCAATGGGACCCGTTACTGTTCGCTGAGTCGGAGAGATTTGCGTATTGGGCGGAGAAGTACAAGCTTCTGACGCGTTCGGAGGTGAAATTTGATGACAGTCCTGCGCTCGAAAACGTCAGTGTCACGGAGACTCGGTCGTCTCCACAGATATTCTTCGCGTTCTGCGAGGATGACGAGGGGGAGGCTGAACGCGTGCTGGAGAAATTTGCCCACAACAATCCTGTCCCTGGAGAGGTATCCCTATCGGGAGAAGTCTTACGCTGCCAGCATAATTTAGAGAGTGACCTCACTGCACTCAAAGCAGCGAATGTTGTCGTCATTGTCATCACGGAAGCCTGTACTGCCAGCGATGATAGAGCGAGGAACTTCCGTCAGTTGTTCGAGTACGCCTTAACGTGGGGGAAGCCCCTGCTCCCCATCAAAGAACAGCGTGCACCACTTCGGGGTTGGCTAGCTTTGGCGATGGCAGGTCGCCTTTGGTACCAAGTAGATGCAACGAACCTTGATCTTGTCGAAACTAAGTACGCGGACATCCCGGATTGCCCGTGCAAAGTAAAGGATTCGTGTCTAGCAACGGACTTTGTCGTGTGTGCAAACGGTCTGCTGACAGCGCCACAGAGAATGTTGGAGCGCTCCCAGGTCGCCACACGCGAGGAAGCCACATTGCGTCTCGCTAAGGAACGAGCACAAGTGCTAGGACTCAGCGTGGACTCTGTTGAATCTCTGTGTAGCCGCGTTACGAACCTTGTAAACGCTTCTTCGAGCAACGACGACTACGGGAGTAAGAGCTTGGCAGAACTGCACAATGTTTTGGGAGTTGGTACGACTCGAGAAGCTGTCGAGGCCGAAGCTTCGGAACCGTTAGACCTGCCGAAACCCGAAAATCTGCTACCAGCAGAGGAAACAGAGGAAAGCAAGGAGCTGCAGCCCCTCCCGGGAATCCACTATGAGGTCACGCGCGGGGGGTTTGTGTCTCCACCCGCTGTACTGGATGATGACGGACTTCCGATCGTCGGTCTGCAACTAGATGCTATGCTTTCATACCAGTGGGGATCGCAAAACACAGTTCTTGACATCCATCAACAGGGCCAAGTACACAACCTACGTGCTTGGTTTGATGTGTATGGGCACATGCAGGGAAATGTGAATTCTGCGATGGCCGCGGCCGTGGAGAGTGTGGCTTGCATGGTTGTCTTCCTCACAAAGGCCTATCTTGCCTCCGTAAACTGCCGTCTCGAGTTTGCGTATGCTTCTCGTTGTCGTAAGCCGATGATTTTTGCTTTCTTGGAGGATCCCAAGACGCTTGAGCTGCCCGACTGGGTTCTCGACGTAGTTGGAACCACGCAGTTCAATGTGTACCCGAGCTTAATGCGAGAGACGTCAGTCGAACCAAGCCGCGTGCTGGCCCTTGATATGCGCTCCGAGCGTGTTCGTGGGGTGCCGACGACGGATGTACTCTTTAGAGCTGTTAGACGCTTAGCTGCTTTGCGCACAAACTCTCCTCTGTCGATTGTGCACGATGGTAGTCTCCACCTTTATGCAACAACCAGTGCACTCCACTACGCACTTGCTGGTACAGCACTTAGCAGCGGCGGAGAGGATGGGACAAAGTGCCCAAAACCAACGCTGTGTACGCGTTGCGGTACAGCTTTTTCTCCAGATATTCCAGCAAGCCTTGAGGGCTGTCGGCACCACAGTGCGTACTACGTTGGAGGCTCACTGATTGCTGGGAGGTGGGTTTGCTGTCAGGAGACGGACCGCGACGGTCCTGGGTGCCGCCCAGCACAGCACATGGCAGCAGAGCGCACGTGGACACAGGATCCGTCCTACGGCACATACACATACGAACCAAATCCGTAGTCAGCAAACAACAACACCGGAAAAATTCCAACCGCAAAGGCACCAGTGATCTCTTACGTGTTGCTTATCTTCTCCAAGTAGTTGACGAACGATTAGCTGCGTAGCTGAGATGTTAGTCGATCCAGGAAGGCCAACTCGTCCTCAACGCTATCATTCGGGTGCACCTTCTCCCATACTTGCAACACTCGGAGTGCCCGTGCGATATCGCTACACGCACCAGGGCCCAGACGTGCCTGCACGGTCTTTCCATCTAGCCGACGAGACTGACTAGGATTGCCCTTCTTCTGTGCGTCGCCGTCGCCCTTGGCATACGTATTTGCCATCTTCAGATACGCCTTCAGCATCTTTTCCGGGTCGTGAGCCGTTTTGTCAGCTTCGTCCTTGCTGTTGAAGGCCGTCAGGGTCATCCCCTGGCCATGGTTATCCTTGTTATTGAAGCTGCACGCCGAGGTCAAAATCGTCAACGCCGGCGCGATAACTGAGTAATACTGCGTCATCCACATGAACCGCTTTACGCGGTGCTTGACGCTTGCTTGCACAATGTCAGAGGTGGCAGTAAGCTCGTGTTCGGCGTCGGGGTACGTGGCGACGGCCTCAATGATCAAAGCCACCCGCTTTCCTGCAGGTTTAGGCCACTTGACATGGACTTTGAGCATCTCGACGATTTCACTGGAATCAAGGGCAGCAACAACTTCCTCCCGACGATCAAGATACTCCAGTGAGCTCTCCACAATTTCCTGCTCTGTGACGCCTTTCAATTCAGTTGAGTTCTCCGGGTGGCTTAAACTCGGGTGATCATCCGGGATAATCGCAGGCAACGACGGAAGAAAGAGTGGCGTGAAGATGGCCGAAGCAGACTCCACATTTGAGATCTCGCACGTGGCCAGCGCTAGTCGACTGTACTGCAGATAGCGGAGGTAGTGGAATGCCCGCTCTTGGATCGCTTCCGTCCATTCTCGGGGCGGATATCGGAAGTCCTTGTCCTCCACCTCCTCGTAATCGCCGCCCTCACCCATTTTACCCGCAGTATCGTTAAACACCAGCTCCAGCAAGTCGAACTTCCTCAGTAGATCGAACGCACGCGCCGGATCCTTGCCCGACAGCATTTTGCGCACTTCAATGCCAATCCGTTCGCGACTAACCTTCCGTCTCATGGCCCCCACAATCTCCCGCTGCTCCAGCACCGCCTTCTCCAGCCCGGGATCTAACGTAAACCCAAACTCGCACGCGAACCTCACGGCTCGCAACACTCTCAACGGGTCGTCCAGAAACGTCTGCACGGGCTCTCTCGGCGTCCGAATGACCCCCGCTTTCAGATCCTCGATCCCGCGACCTGTAAAGTCCTCCACTTGCCTCGTGTGCAGGTTGTAAAACAGCGCGTTGATGGTCAAATCCCGTCGACTGGCGTCGTCTTCCGGAGAGGCGAACTGGACCTCGGGCACGCGACTGTCCTGCGAGTACTCCTCGGCTCGGAGATGCACCAAATCCACGGTGCACCCCTCGATCGTGACCGTGGCCACCTCCAAGTGCTTGGACTTGTCCGAGTTGGCCTTCACGACCCCCACGGAGCTCGGCGGGAGCTTGCGTTCGCGCTGGAATTTCGTGATGAACCGGGCGAACTTGGCGCCCATGAGGTTATCCAGCGCCACGTCAATGTCCTCGCTCTCGGCGCCGCGCAGTTTGTCGCGCACCCATCCGCCGGCCACGCGTAGCTGCGTTTCGGGCGCGTACAGGCGCTGGATGTACTCGAGGAAGCAGAAGAGCGAGTCTTCCGCTGGGGTGAGAGGTATCGTCGCGTTTGCGGCTGGTTCGCAGCCTGTAGGCGGCGGTGATTGCCCGTTCTTGGACGGTTGTAGAGAGGACACGCTGGCAATGCTGCATGCAAAAGGGGAGCGGCTGAATCCCCGCGCTAGACGCACGCGGCGAGTTAGAAGCGACCGCATGGGTGCTCCGGGATGACACGGATGAACGTGTGGCTGGGTCCGCAAACACAAATCGTACACAAAATTAAGCCACAACATGTTTGGCCGTTTGAAATCGGTTTTGGGAGGGGAGCCAACGCTGCATCATATTGACGCGCTGATCATGGAGATGATTGACTCGACGCTGGACTGCTCTTATTATCAATAGCTGGAGCAGCCGAGTGGAGGATTTCGACAAAGCATCTTGTGGTGACGTTGAATTTGGCACAGTCGAGGTGAATGACGAACCGTGGACTTTACGCTGTTGACCGCAACCCCGTGAGCCAAGGGCGGTGGTGCTAGACGTGGCCAAATTGCTGTGCGTTGATCAAGGCCCTCTGAGTACCAGGAACATGCACGCATTCAACGACGGCAGTCAGCTTGTCGAGTATAAGGTGAGCGAAGGTATCTTGCTTCATCCAGAGGTCTCCTTTGGCAGTTTGCAGAAGATCCTCAAGGAGTGTATTCCCTATGCTGAGCTTGTTCAAGTGCAGAGCTGAAAGTTGCTTTGCATGGTTACGCTGAAGAAGAACGCGCTGCACATGTATTATACCAGTACATGCACACAGTAGTACAATAGACGGCAAAAGTGAATACCCGTACTAGCGCTTGCTAGAGCTGGTGACCCCGGTACATATCGTGGTCTTGCGCTGCCCATTCTCGTGTCGAACGGAAAATTTGCTTCCCAAGCGCCGGCGCTTTCGCGCACTCGCCTTCCCATAGACTCGCCGCATCGAGACAGCGACCATCCTGCGATCGGTTTTCAACCCCCCATACAGTAATTACACACAGGTTTTCTATGCCTGGGTCGGTCAATGTCTTTTGCCGCATTGTCGATAGGCCCGTCCGCGTGCGCCGTTTTCGCGTGGCTTCCCGCTCGCCATGTGGCCAGGGATAAGACCCATTTTCGAGTGCCCATTCTTCTCGCCTAACAACGGTGACAACACGGCTTGATGCAGGCGTCTTCAGTTCAGCAAACGCGCCGGATAAGCCGCCACGACCCAGCCGCGCACGTCTGACTTGGGTCACGATGTTGTGGGATGCGAGGCAGAAATCGCCAATAGCGGCGCGAAAGAAGCAACTGCGAAACTGCTAGCGACCAACAGAACCCACGATAATTATCCACACATGGAACTTTCGTCCGTACAGACCGTAGTCGTTCTGTAGAAGGCGATGGGCAGCTTTTGTAAAAGCGATCGCCCAATTTGGCACTTTGGCTTGCGGGTTCCGACTGCAGTTGCTCAATTCACCAGCACAATGGGCACTTCATTGCCCAATTCTTCTGCTCGACGTGCTCAATTCGCGTCAAAAGGGGACTTTGCACCACCAGCTGGTCCACCAGGAGGTCCACTCTCATTGGCCGAAACGCTGGCAGAGTCGGAACATTTGTGCTGACTACATGGCTACATCTCAGCAGATATCGCGGGGAAATCTACTCTCACAGGTCCTGAAACCATTCTTTCAATCACATTCCTCCTTGCTACGACCCTTGGGTATAAGTTCCCACATCCGGCGCTCCTCCGCCACAGCCACACGACAATCGGTGCCAAAGCCGCGGCGCGCCCATCACAAACGTTGATCATGCATGGGCAGTAGAGGTGCCGCCATGGCCGAGTCCCCACTGAGACTTTAGGACTGCAGCCCCGCCATGCGCACCGTGCGGGCGCTCTTCCTCGGCGGAACGGCGGTGGCCCTTGCGGGCAGCGAGGCCG
>JAHWLE010001548.1:0-10582 GCA_024679135.1 Phytophthora foliorum | reverse complement strand
GACAGCCAGCGCGAGTGCGCGGCCGGCCGGCGCTTGAGCGTCTGTAGCTGCGAACGCAGTGACAGCGAGCGGCGCCACATGTTCCGGGGGGTTCTGCTTTTTTTTCTTGGCCACTTGAGCGCGAGCTCGGGATTTCCGCAATGGCCGCACTCCCTCACGTCCGCTGCACGTCACACCCGATCCCATGGGCCACACCCTACAAAGCCGCGCGCGCTCGTGATTGGCCAATCGGATCCATTTTATCCGATTGGCCGAAAATAGATTCTGGCGGTCCATAGTATGCAGCGCTGAGGGGGCGAGCTCAAGTTGTACGTACACTGTCTGCTTGTCGGGTGCGGCACCCGAGCCTTTCCATCCATACACTGGCATTTGCTGGTGCGGTGGTGCTGGCCACAGACGCGGGCCGGAAAGGGTTTGAGCGTGTGGCGTCGTCGCAACCGGATTGTGCTGAAGCTGAACCGTCAGCATCACTGCCAAACTGAGGCGGGAGCAGGCGTTAAATCTAGTTGCGACCGTGGTCTGCGAGATGCGTGACGACCTCAGTCACCAAGCAAACGCAGGAATAAGTACATGTATGAGTCAGTTGAAGTGATCTCCCTTTTCTCTTAACTACGAAAGGGTAGGATGTCTACACCCGGGTGTACTCCGTGGAGGACGGAACGACGGAGCGCAGACTGACGTGGCGCACATGAGTATTCAACAACCAGTGCAGGGCAGTTTTTCCCATCGTCCTCTTCGTGCAGGGTCCGAGTCCACTCTCTCGTCGGCGATCCTGGGCGAATTTGAGCAACCGGTTGCCGCTCCCCATCCTGCGTGAGCGTTGCTCGGCGGCAACGGCGCTCTTGGTGAATTCTGACGGTCTTCCAAACCGCAGATTGGATCTCGACCGTACTTGCAGCATATCGGTGCCTTCCAATCGTCCGATTGGACGAATGCAACTTCAAACTGACCGAGTAGCGAAAAACGGATCGCACAACACTTTGGAGCTTCCGTCGTGCTCGAGTCCAGACGCCGTGCTTTCGTATCCTCTGAATGTCCCCAAGCAGCGTCCAGTTGTCGCTGTCTCACCCGTTATCCGTCGACATGTCCGACGATCTCGCCACGCGCGCCCGCCTTATGTTGGTCCCCCGAGCAAGTGATTGGCGTTTTGCTGCTTGGTGCTGGCCTCGAACCATCAACGTTTCTATGGGCTCTGATGCGAGTAGAGGGGGAAGCGGGCCGTGACGACGCGCCGGGGGGTGTACGTGGCGCATATCTTACAACACCCGACGTGAATCGCTGCCCGACGAGAGCGCTTAGCCGCTCACTTCGAGTTTCAAGCGCCGGCAAGTGGACGTGGTGCGGCTACCGCTCACCTCGTTGCGCTTCATGCTGCTGCCAAGTTGAGGTTGCGGCGATTGTTGAAGAGCAAGCGGTCTGACCTCGTTGACAATCTGTTTGCAGTAGCTCTTGCCTCAAGAGTCTTGAGACGTCCAGTAGGGCGTCGCGGTCTAGTGAGTTCGTCAAAATTCAATGAAGGTGTAGTGCGAGGTTGTCAACCTGCAACGGCTTCCGTGGTGTCAAGGCGCGTTGAAACGGCCCACGTGCAGCAAGACGTTCACTTCAAGTTGACCGAGCCTTGTTGACAGCACTGAGGTACCAAGGGTGTAATATGAAGCTGAGCAGGCTGGTGTGTGGCGTTTAGAATGTCTTATGCTGGTCTACGCTGTATCGTGCAACGGCACCTCGGGTTTCTGGAATTTCGCGTGCAACCAGACGCGGTCCATGACGACTCCCTTCTTGCGATTGTGCAGGCGAACGGTGCAGTATTCATTTTCGAGTGTGCGAAACCCGCATTGCTCGAAAAGCTCCACCAGTGTCTCCCGCGAGAAGAAATATGCCAAGGTACCGTCGCTGCGATAGTACAGACTGGGCCCCAACTTCTTGGCGTTACGTCGCATGGCAAGGTCGTAGAGCCCATAGTCGCGGAAGCAAACGATGCCACCGGGCCGCACCGCTGCGAAAATCTTCCGCAGAGCACGCGCGAACGAATCCGGGGGCAAGGCTGACAGCACAAACACCATGAGCACAATGTCGACAGACTCGGGCGCGACACCTGCCAGCTCCTCTTGTGCAATATCGCACACAAACGCGCGGCATCGCGTGGCGTCGTAGACGGGATTGTGCTGGAGGATATCGATGGCGTGCGCGCTGAAGTCGCAGACTTGCGCGTGCACATTCGGGCACTCGGCCAGAATGGGGAAGATGGCACTGCCGTAGCCGCACCCGAGCTCCAGAACTTCCACCACCTCACGTTTCGGTGCACAGAGCTCCGGGAACTCCTTGACAAGGTAGTTGCGCGGCTTGTACACTTTACCTAGATAGCAACATTAAGGTCCAGCAAGTTGCATCAAGACGGACGCTAGCCAACGAACCGTTATTCCGCTGGTGGAAGACGTCCCACTTGTCCTTGGCCTCTTCCGCTAACTGCTGCGTCTCCAGGAGTCCCTCCTTCTCCTCGTCCTCCATCACCTCAGCACTCCCCTCTTCTTGCATCTGACATTCCCTCGCCAGGTCTTCCCACTCGAAGTCATGTGAGTGGAGCTGCACCTCGCGCTTGGCCATCGTCACGGTCTCCAATGTCTGTAAACCGGGGTGTCCTGTCCAGTCACAATCCAATTCGACCGGAACCAATAATGGCGCCGGCCAAGACCAAGAAGCGCAAGCAAAAGCAGAGCAAGGTCGCGATCAAAGGCAATGGCAAAGCGACGATACGACCGGGCCCCACGGTCTTCATCAGCCACATTCCGTCGGCGCTGTGCGTGAGTGAGCGCACTGTCCGCGACTTGTTCGCAGAGTATGGCACGCTGCAGTCTGTCACGGTGCGTCAATGGTCTCACCACCCAGCCAGCCGTAAACTAATTTGCAATGCTGTAGATCCACCACAATTTCCTGGACGTCGAGACGGACGGCTTCATGTACTTAGAGTACGCCGAAAAGGAGGAGGCGGAGGCCGCCGTGGCCGCTGTGAAGGAGAAGAACGTGGGGCTCACACCAAGCTCCGACGTCAAGTTCAAGAGGGCGGTACTGCCGTCCGAGATCACGGGGATGCGAGCGGTAGTGGCGCTAGATCGGGGAGAACCTCAGCGGGACGTAGACCAACAGGTCAAGGACATCCTACAGGGGAGGAGCGAAGTCAACCGCTTCTCGCAGAGCCAAGCGGAGCAGGCCATGGACGAGGACGACCTCATTCTGCAGAGTCTATCGCAGCACTCGTTCGCTAGCTCGCAGCCCAAGAAGAAGAAGAGGAAGCGCCACAAAAAGGCGGACGAGGCTGCAACCACCGACAAGCCGAAGAAGACCAAGAAGGCGAAGTCCAATTTGGTGACGATACCCTCCGAATCGTAGGCATGATGCAGGGTGGCGATAATAATTAACGGTATTTTAGAGCACAGATTCACTTTACTTACTGCAGGGATGACGATGAGCGCTTCTCCTTCATGCGGCGCAGCAGCAACTGCATACGCTCGCTCGACGTGCACGAGCATGAGGTGTGGTGGCAAGTCGGACATTGCTCCAATTTGGCCTTTTTGTTGGGAGGCGCGTTGTAATTGGAGCTTGAACCGGGGGCCTCACGACGTGGAGTTGTTTTCACAGGGACTGGTTGAGGTGGAAGGCTTGTCTCGAGGTCTTCATCTGACGATACTGAAGCGAATTCATCGGAGCCAGAAGGAAGCTCCACGACTTCAAATTCTTCGTCTCCGGAATCGTCTCCCCAGGTGTCGTCATCATCTTCTTCATCGTCGTTGCCATCGCTACCCGTATTCGTGTCTGCTGCGCATGCAGGTTCATCGCCACATGCTTGGAAGGCTGTGTTAGCATTTGCCCGGCCAGCACCAAGAGGTGCAACAAGCGTCGACGCCACTTTTCGTTTTGCGCGTTGATTTGAGCCCCTCTGCGAGCTCGCAACTGAAGAGGAGGCAGAGCCATTGACACTCTTACCCACAATCCGTCGCTCCAACGCAGCAAGCGCGCGCTTCATGCGTTCATTACCGGGCTGGCCCAGATTCTGTAAGCGTAGAGGATGACGAAGGTGCACGGAGGGATTGCCACTTCCATTTGCAGAGGAGGAATGACTTGGAGGGGGCGAACCTAAATGCGATGGCGACGACTGTGGAGACGGGATGGGGGTTCTGAGAGAGTTGGCACTTTCAACAGACTGGTCGTCCGAGTCGGACATGAAGGTATCCTGATCGAAAGTATCAACGCTGGCCTCATCATCCCCGTCATCATCGGTCAGCTCCATCTGCTCAAAGTCCGACTCACTTTCCTCATTCTCAGATGATAGTAGTTCATCATGCTCATAATCGCTGTCATCGTCTTCTTCGTCATCCTCACCCTCTTTCTGCCCCGTTTCAAAATCGAGCGTAATACCTGCTTGAGACATCTTCTCGAGCGTCAAGTCTGTAGTTGGAGTGACTGCCAGATCCGTTGGCATCGCAATCGGCATAAAATCTTGCATTTGCTCGCTCTCAAGAGACAGTGGTTGTCTGCCAACGCTTGTTAGTTGGGGAACTTCAATATCTGTAACAATAGAGGCAGCGTTCAGTTGGCTCTTTTGGGGCTTATTCTTGCCATCGGTGCCTTCGTCCATGAAAGACGGCCAGTTGTGTTTGCAGGTTGAGTTGAGCAGCGTCGCGGGGCTGATAAACGACCACGACGAGAAAAAAAGCGCCGGATGCAAGTTTTTCGTTCTGCAAGAAACTGCATCCGATACTTTCTTCTGTGCACCAGCACCAAGGCCAGGAATACCGGACAGAAGTTCGAGACCATTTGAAATAGGCTTCCCCACAAATTGAGCGGCAACAGTGCCACGGGTTCCTTGACCAAGCTGATGCAACTGGAGTGCAGCATCCATTTTAGCTCTCTCTGCTTCCCCTCTTTGGCGCAGCATTCTATTTCGTAGCTTGTCCTCCAAATACTCCTTCATTGCAACCGCAAGATCGAGAGAATCATCGTCAGGTGCATCGAGACCAATTTCAGCAAGTTCAGATCGGAACTTGGCCGCAAGTCGTTCCCAGCGTTTTCTAATCTCGAGACGACTGCGATGTGGGAGGTAGCGTTTTGCAAGGCGTGCAAAGTGATATTTTTCCTTGTGTAGCTCAACGAGACCACGCGCGATTCGAAGATCCTCTTCGAGTAGCCAACCACTGCTGCGGTGCTGCGGCGTTTCCTTCATATGTAGCGCTTTAACAGCGCTCATGCCCGTCTTTGAGCTAATCAAGTACTTATGTCGGTGCCGAAGATTCTGCGTGGTTTTGGTTGGAAGGAGGTGCTTCTGGATCTGTTCCCACGAGTCTGCTTGCGTGCCGAACCGCTTGACTCCATGCGCCAAGAGACTGTCTTCCGTGGCTGAATACGTTTTCTTGCTCGTGCGCCGCTTCTTCACGGTCATCAAGTGTGTATCCAGCTGCAGCATTTGCTCTTGAATAGCTCGATCACGCTCTTCGATCGAACAGCCTCGAGCGAAGCCAGCTGAGAGTTCATCTACCGTCTGCGATCCAACCAACTCGAACATTGACGGATGAGCCATCGCTGCATGTGCCGCCGTCAACGACCTTGTCACACGCCGCAGCGTCAAGAGATTTTCGGTGGTGCTCGAGCTCCCACCATTGTCCCCTGCCGTGTCACCAGCAGACGGCGATGTCTTGTCCCCACCAGCACCGTCAGCATCCATCGATGTCCCTGCCACTGCCGGGTTCAGCTTCGACAACAGCGCGTTCTTATACTTCAACGCCTTCTCGCCTCGTTGCTGCAGCTCCTCCATCATCGCTCGACACTCAGCCAACTCGGGCGTCGGCGGACGACCCGCCAAAAGATGGTAACTCTGCAGTAGCAACTGCAGATGCTTGTGCATCTGCGACGCCAATTGAATGCACTGTGCCTGGGTAACAGTCCCCCGCTGCCCTCTCAGGTTACCCGCCGGCAAGTTAATCATCACCGGCAGCTTCCTCGTCGATGCAGCTGCAGTCACATCCTTCCCTACCGCATCGGCCGACGCTGCAACTGGCAGCACGACGTTTCTGCTGTCCGCAGCCATCACCTCGTCCCTTATTGGCTCCAGCGCTGGCGGCAGCTTGGGGAACGTCATGTGCGTCGAGTCCAGCAGCAAGTCCGTGAGCTCCTTCTTGGAGATGCCTCGTCGGGCGTCCTCATCCTCGTGGTCGTCCTCCTCCTCTTCGGGGTGGTACTCCTCGTCCTCCTCGTCCAGGAACGAAAGGTTCTCCTGCTCCGTTGGCAGCAGACTCGACAGGAAGCGCTGGTACTCGCGGTCCTCCTCCGTCTCCGGCGCCGCCTGCACCACTCAACGCGCTCATTAGGTCACTAATCACCCCAAAAAAGCATCAACAATGCGTCATCAAAAAGTGCTATTTTTGGCGGGAAAGCCAGGAGCCCAATTTGAAAGTTTGGCGCCAAAAAATGGGTACAAGGACCTACTGGAGCCGCGTCCGGAAGAGAGGCCTCGAGCGTGTCGATGGGCACGTCCACGAGCGAGAACTTGGTGCGTGTGCGGCCAGCGATGGTGTCCGCGCCCGTCTCGTCAGCTGCGGGCTTCCCCTCGGCCGCCTGGGCCGCTGCAACGTCCTCCGCCATAGTAACTCGGGTTATCCCGCGCTGCGAACGATTTGGCTCGGAACTGCGCGCCGAGGTGGAAATCTGCGACGTGTGACAAAGGAGAAAACCTTGAGGTAAAACCTCGTTCGGTGACGGGTTGTGTGGATTATGTAGTGGGATAGTGACAGCAGCCTACGTACGTCAGCAGGTGCAGTGAAGCGACACTGTCTTTGGCGCTATCCCTTGACACCTGTGTCACTACAAGCTCGTTAGTGATCGATTGTCGCCCATTGCTGGTCATTCAGTCAGTCATTGTGCAGTTCGCCAGCCACTGCTCAAGTCGCTTTCCATTTATCCAGTAGCGATGGCCCCCACTACTTCGTTCCTGCCGTCGGCGGCGGTCGGCAGCGTCGTGGGCACATCCAGGACAGCGGAGACCTCGTCCAAGCTGCGATTTGAGACAACAACGGATCGATCCACCGCCTCTGCTATCAGCAGTGGCATTGAAACCCACACGGGCCCCAGCTTCAAGCCATTCACGCTCGACAAGAGCTTCGTGGCCGGCTTCGAGGATCAGACGCCGCCTTTCGGCTTCAACGGCCTGGGCGAGCTCGTGTACATACGCACGTACTCGCGCGTCAAAGCGGACGGCAGCAAGGAGCGGTGGTTTGAGACCGTGGAGCGCGTGATCAACGGCACCTTCAACATGCAGAAGAAGTGGCTTCAGCAGCTCGGCCAGCCCTGGGACGAGGACGAGATGACCCACATCGCTCAAGAGATGTACACGCGCGTGTTCCAGATGAAGTTCACACCGCCTGGACGCGGTCTGTGGGCCATGGGCTCTCCCATCACGGAGGACCGCGAACTGTACGCGGCGCTGAACAACTGCGCCTTCGTGTCGACCGCTGACATTCTGGAGCTCGACACCCCAGCGGAGCCCTTCTGCTTCTTGATGGAGGCAGCCATGCTTGGCGTTGGTGTAGGCTTTGACACCAAGGGCGCGGGCAAGGTGCTGGTACAAGGTTGCGACGAGACCAAGACGAGCGTGTGTGTGATCCCGGACTCCCGTGAAGGCTGGGTGGAGTCGGTGAAGATACTGCTCGAGGCGCACTTCCTGCACCAGCCCGCGTTGAAGTTTGACTACTCTTTGATCCGTCCGGCTGGTGCGCCTATCAAAGGATTTGGCGGCATTAGTTCAGGTGCTGGTTCGCTTACCACTCTGCACGAGGCCATCGAGTTGATCCTCAAGTCGGTTGCTGGCAAGCTATTGACGGCGCGTGGCATCGTGGACATCATGAACCAAATGGGGGTATGTGTGGTCTCGGGCAATGTTCGCCGGACTGCTGAGATTGCCTTCGGTGACTACAACGATGAGGAATACAGCGACCTCAAGAACTACGAGAAGAACCCAGAACGTGCTGCATTTGGCTGGACGTCCAACAACAGTATCTTTGCCGACATCGGCATGGACTACAAGCCTATCGCTGAGCGCATCGTGCTGAACGGCGAGCCTGGCTTCGCGTGGCTCGAGAACATGCGTAACTATGGCCGGATGAATGGCATCAAGGATGACCGTGATCGCAACGCGTCTGGTGGCAACCCGTGTCTGGAGCAAACGCTGGAGTCGTACGAGATGTGTTGCCTGGTAGAGACTTTCCCGTACAACCACGACAGTCTGGAGGACTTCCTGGAGACGCTCAGATTCGCGTACACGTATGCCAAGACAGTCACCCTGGGGCAGACACAATGGTCGCGAACCAACAGCGTGATGCAGCGCAACCGCCGCATTGGATGTAGCATGTCAGGTATCGCGCAGTTCATCTCGAACCGCGGGCTCAACGAGTTCCAGCGCTGGTGTGAGGCGGGTTACGACCGGATTCAGGAAGTGGACAAGCAGATCTCGGCTCGCTTCGCCATCCCTCGGTCTATCAAGACCACCTCCATCAAGCCCAGCGGAACTGTGTCGCTGCTTGCAGGCGCCACGCCGGGCATGCACTACCCCGAGAGCCGCTTCTACATCCGCCGCATGCGCCTGGACAAGCACTCCGACCTGCTACCGCCACTTCAGCGTGCTGGCTACGACATTGAGCCGGCCTTTGAGGCTCCGGACTCCACGCTGGTCGTCTCTATCCCGGTGGATGTAGGCAAGGACGTGCGGACGCTTTCACATGTGTCCGCGTGGGAGCAGTTTGCGCTGTCCGCATTCCTGCAGCGCTACTGGGCCGACAACCAGGTGAGCTGCACCGTGACGTTCGACCCGAAGACGGAAGGCCCGCAGCTTGCGCACATGCTCGACTACTTCCAGTACCAACTCAAGGGCATCAGTCTGCTACCGAAGCTGGAGCTGGGCGCGTACAAGCAGATGCCGTACGAGGAGATCGATGCTCGTACCTACTACAAGATGAACCAGAGCATCGAGCCGCTGCAGTTCAACGTGATCCAGTCCACCGAGGCCCTGGACGTCCCTGATAAGTATTGCGAGGCTTGCGTGACGGACTCGTAGACTAGTTCACGTCGGAGTTAGTGCAGGAAAACATAATGATAAAAAGGATATACTTATGCATGCAAGGATGTGTAACGCATTTTCATTTTCACGGTAATATTTTTTTTTTTATCTACATGTACTGGAGATTCCGTGCTGCAGTGCACTCCGTCCAACTTGACTTGATCTCATACTCTAAACATTTAGCAATGCTAGACACTCCCTGACGTTCCTTGTTTGAGATGACCCGAGTCGCCTTCATCAGTTCACCAGCGATCAAGTTCCGAATGTCGAATCGATTTCGCCAGCCGTCAAATCAACATGACATACTATGTAGACTTGTCGGTGCGTCAACAGCCTCTCCTCGAAGACGCACCAAGCCAGGTGCGTCAACTCCTTCCCTGTCACTATATTGCATTACGCACCCAAGGACCCGCGCTCGACTAATCATCCAACCAATCACACCTGCTTGATGAACACTGCTCAGCTCCAGCTGATCGTACTCACTTCATTCTTGAATTTGCGCAGTGCGTGGCAAGTGGCGACTACCGGGATGCCACAAAGCGACTATGTCAAAGATACTTCGGGCAAGACGCTCATGGCGAACGGATCCCAAGCCTTCAACGACCACCTCGCCTCCAAGATACAGGCCGCTCTCGGTCGACCGCTGCCTCAGATGGAGGTGCGCGTCAAGAACCTCAGCGTCGAGGCCGACGTGGTCGTGGGCCGACACGAGGACGGACGAGAGCTGCCCACGCTCACGCACACCATCAAGACGGCGGCGCTCAAGCTCTCGGCCAAGAAGCACGTGGTGCACAAGACCATCCTGCGCAACTTCAGCGGCGTGTTCGAGCCGGGCACCATCACGCTGGTGCTGGGACAGCCGAGCTCCGGCAAGTCGTCGCTCATGAAGGTGCTGAGCGGCCGCTTCCCGCAGGAGAAGCGCGTGACTGTGGACGGACACATCACGTACAACGGAGTGCCGCAGCAGGAGCTGGGCAGTCGCCTGCCGCAGTTCGTCACGTACGTGGACCAGCACGACGTGCACTTCCCGACGCTCACTGTCAAGGAGACGCTCGAGTTCGCTCATGCTTTCACGGGTGGAGAGCTGCTACGACGGGGTGAGGAGTTGCTGACCAACGGGTCGGCGGATGAAAATCTCGAGGCCTTGAAGACTGTGCAGACGTTGTTCCAGCACTACCCTGACATTGTCATTGAGCAGCTCGGACTGCAGAACTGTCAAGACACCATCATTGGCAACGGCATGCTGCGTGGCGTGTCGGGCGGTGAGCGCAAGCGTGTGACGACGGGTGAGATGGAGTTCGGCATGAAGTACATGACTCTCATGGACGAGATCAGTACGGGTCTGGACAGTGCCACAGCATTTGACATTATCACCACGCAGCGCAGCATCGCCAAGACGCTCGGCAAGACGGTGGTGATCTCGCTGCTGCAGCCGTCACCTGAAATCTTCGCGCTCTTCGACAATGTGCTGATTCTAAACGC